>JAWPHD010008945.1:0-109510 GCA_037043455.1 Cyrtodaria siliqua | reverse complement strand
TTTGATCTAATAATAAAATGTATGTTATAAGTCAGGTTGCAGGTAATATGAACAAGAAACGAGTCATTGTAAAAACATAGTCAACGGCAGTCGGTATTATAAAAGAAAACACCAACAACAGGATGAGCGCAAACCAGTTTGTATTGATTCTTCTCCTGGTTTAATAGGTATGGCAAAGGCACATATCCGGACGAGCGGAATGAAGTTTGGACGTACGTTCTCGCGAATGTATATATGTGTAGCGTTTCCAAAGCATTCCCCCACCCCGCGAAAGCAGCTCTAGCAAGGCTCTAGCCCAACAACGTTGCGATCTTTTGTACAGAGAACCGGATGAACGAACGGACAGTCAAAACACTATATGATATCGACTCGTCGAGAGCGGGATCATACAAAGTACAGAAACACAGTAATCGATGCAAAACCATAATAATCGAAAAGTAATCTCATGGAGTACGCGTTTATTAATTTAAGAAAAAAAAGAGTATGAAAGGGAAATTTTTAATGATTATGTAAATACTCTGGTTTACATGATTAATAATTAAAACTGAAACATTTTGCCCTCAGATGAACTTCGAATACCTCCTTTTGAGTCAGAAGACGCTGAGTTGCTGAGCCGTTCTTAATTTTCTCTGACTGGTCGAGATTTATTTTTGCACATCAACACGTGTCGCGTTTTCTCAGGATCCTGTGGCCAAGATCGCTGTCACAGTTAGAGTTGGTTATCTTCGTCGTATCTCCAAAACCAGAGGGCGGATTTGGAGTTCCTTTTGCACATATATATAAGTCTAGATCATCTGCGACGCTTGCTTGTTTTCAAGACAAACGTCTAGAACAGTTCTTCTAAAAAAAGTTTTAAGTTTGCCGAGATTCTGGTATAATTTCTGATTGGCTGATACAGATGCACATTCTATCGAAGATATACAGAATGACAGAACGACACTAAATTAATAAATAAGCAAAGAGGGAAACTTCATCGTTATATCGACAAACTAAATGTGGATGGTCAAAAATACTATAATAAAAAATAATAATTACAGACACGTGTTTTCGGTTTATGGTTGCACAAAGGGTCAAGACGTTTGAATCAATCAGGCTCGAATATTATCAAAACAACATATATATATATATCATGACGACGTTTTGTGTTTAACCCTCAGGCTCCTATTGCCAATGTCAAATTGGCAATCTTCGTCGTACCTCCTAAACTAGTGGGCAGGCTTTCTTCTTCATAAATGCTCATCACATCAAAATGACCTGTTTCATTTTAACTCCCAGGTTCCCGTGTTGATTTAAAGGTCACACAGGTTAAGTAAACATTTATGCTTTAAAGGTCAATGCTGAGTATAATATATGTAATACAGCCATCATCTAAACTACAGTCATGACTTACAGTCATGATATATATTTGTTGTCTTGATTGCGCTTTACCTCTTATGAACAGACTCAATAAAATCGAGTCGGCTACTTTTATCTCTTGATTGTGTGTGTTGCTTCTGAGGGGTCACCTTTTCAGTATTTATTTACATTCATACTAGCGTTTGTTTAGTGCTGTGTGGCGGCCGTAAAAAGTTTCCCCGACTACAAATCAGTAGTGTACTTACTGGTCCATTGGGATCATCAAGCCTTTCATAAACATTACCTTTCATGAACAGACTTAATATAACCAAGTCTGCTTATTTTATCTCTTGTTTGTGTTTGCTGCTTCCGAGGGATCCCCTTTACAGTCATGACTTAGATGGTAATCCGGAGGCACTCGTCTTAATTGTTCTCTTCTTATTCTCTACGCTTTATTTTGCTAACACGGTTCGTCTTTGCAAGCATCCTACCGTTCCGGTGTTTAGCCAGAGTGCAGACGCTCCGATACTTTTACTTGTTGAGTTGCTGCTCCATGTTTTAGTTGCTCTCTATGTTCTGCTATTGCAGCCTCTCCTCTTGTTCTTGTTTGTGAAAAGTTATCTTCCTTGTAAACTCATTTGACTAAAAAATATCATTAAACATCTGTTAATGAAATATGACCCATTGGCAATGGATTTTTTATACAAAAAAGAAAAAAGTAAAGATGTATGCTCCCTAAAATTGTACCGACAAACCAACCTGGTTCATGGACTAGCATACTGTTTTTAGCATTTAACTGATGGTCTCACTTCACAGTTTGGTTATTTGCACTTGACGGTAGAGGTAGTGGCGTTTCTTCATATATAACACGTATTGGAGTGCTTTATTTATATATCGATAATATTTGACATGTTATTGCTTTTCTTTTACAAGTGACAAGAACTAGCCTTAGAATCGACGTAGAATCAAACATAAGATGTGTAAGTATAGACATAACAATCGAACAGGAAAAGCAGCATTCAAGGACGACAGTGAACCACAAACACACGCAGAAACAAAGAACAAATTTAAAGATGAATAAAAGGCCAAAATAAGACATCACAATCACAAAAGGGTTGACAATAGGGCTACAGCCTTGGAACGATCAGAGGCAAAAAAGGTCGCTGGGGGTTTAAACCGGGTTCTAGGGTGTACCAAAGCAGTATTAATAGGCAATATAAGAAAAACACAAAGATGCTCGTGTATATATAAATACAAAAAAACAATAGCCTGGAAAGCCACAAAGAAGGTACTCAGTGACTTGGCAGAAGCTAGAGCAACAAGAGAATAAACCATTGAGGGCACGACAAGACAAGACAAGACTGTAGACAAACATCAAACGCCACCGTCCTTTTGGGCTTTAGGTAGACGTCATCATAAGGTCCACAGCCTGTCCGGTCATCGCACAATTAAAGAGGAAAGCACAGTGGCGAACTGTAAATGGGTCCATCACTAAGCATGCAGTGCGTTGCAGAATGATAGGGTCATAACCTCTTTTGATAAACCTTTTAACAAGTTTAACAAAGATAGTACAATGTATGAAAGTGACCATGACCCATGACCCAGGAAGTTTGTAAATCACGTCACCATAGATGTCAGGTTGTGATAGTCCTTTTCGCAGAAGAGTTCTTAAATTACTTTTATATTTGGAAAGAAGATCAGGTTACGATAATAACCTTTTGCAAAGGTTTTAAGAAGTTTATGGTAACGGTAACCCTGATGGAGTAGCCATTTAGTTATACAACGATTACGAAAATTAAAGTCCTCAACTCGAGTACAAGCTCTAGAAAAACGAATAGGTTGAGATACATAGACCCCATAAGAAGTTGCTCGGGGAAGATCCCCATCTAAATGGGGATAATTAACAATATCAAAATTAAAATCATCTCTCTTGTCATATATTTTGCTAATTAATTCACCATTTTCAATGGAGAGATGTAAATCAAGAAAAGAAGCGTTGGTATCAGAAATATTAGCTTTGTTAAGTAGAAGTTATTTAGGGTATATATTATTAACCATAGTAGAAAAGAAAGTGTTGTCAATCCTTATATTTAGTTATCGGTGGTACATTTTCAATAGCTTTTGTTTTCTTACTTAGTTTCACTACTCCGACCGATAAAAGGCTCTTGGTATCGTTTAACCACTCATAGGATAGGTTGTCTTCTTTTTAATTTAGTATTTTGGCTTGTGATACTTGTGATACGCAGTCTTTATAACCGCTGCTCGCAACTAAATTTCATTTTGTTTATTTCGCTCTTCGGGGCATAGTATTTTGTTAGATACTGGGACCATACGGCGCTGGACATGGGGAAAGAAAATATTTCTATGTCCACCGCCATAGGCATGCCATCTTAGGGATGGTTAAAATTATGTACTATTGATTTTATGAATATTGAGTTCTGCTCAACCCGGGCTATTTCACTACCGCTCTTGAACAGTCTCAATCAAACCGAGACTGCAATATTTCGTATGTATCGTTTAACCACTCATAGGATAGGTTGTCTTCTTTTTAATTTAGTCTTTTGGCTTGTGATACTTGTGATACGCTGTCTTTATAACCGCTGCTCGCAACTAAATTTCATTTTGTTTATTTCGCTCTTCGGGGCATAGTATTTTGTTAGATACTGGGACCATACGGCGCTGGACATGGGGGAAGAAAATATCTCTATGTCCACCGCCATACATGCCATCTTAAGGATGGTTAAAATTATGTACTATTGATTTTATGAATATTGAGTTCTGCTCAACCCGGGCTATTTCACTACCGCTCTTGAACAGTCTCAATCAAACCGAGACTGCAATATTTCGTATGTATCGTTTAACCACTCATAGGATAGGTTGTCTTCTTTTTAATTTAGTCTTTTGGCTTGTGATACTTGTGATATGCAGTCTTTATAACCGCTGCTCGCAACTAAATTTCATTTTGTTTATTTCGCTCTTCGGTGCATAGTATTTTGTTAGATACTGGGACCATACGGCGCTGGACATGGGGGAAGAAAATATCTCTATGTCCACCGCCATAGGCATGCCATCTTAGGGATGGTTAAAATTAAGTACTATTGATTTTATGAATATTGAGTTCTGCTCAACACGGGCTATTTCACTACCGCTCTTGAACAGTCTCAATCAACCCGAGACTGCAATATTTCGTATGTGTCGTGTTCGGCCCTTTCCAAAGGTCCACTCTCATACTCTTGTCAATGTTTAATATGTCATCCAGATACCGAGAGGTGTCATTAAATGTCCCAATAACATCTTCCTGGGTATCTGGTGAAAGACTCAACATGAAATCTCTTAAATAGCAATTTAAAAACAAATCTACGACAAGGGGTGCACAGTTTGTACCCATGGGGATACCAACAATTTGTCTAAGAACGGTCGTTCCATATCTGACGAAAATATTGTCTAATAGGAAGATGAGTGCTTCACAAACTTTTTGGCAAGTCCACATAGTGTAATTGTCTAAACTGCCGTTTGTAAAAAAAACGCTTTAATATTATTATAGGCCAAAAATGTATTTTTTTCCCTAGCGAATGTTTTTTGAATAAGAGCAATAAGCTTGTCTTTGAAATAAGATTTTATCAAGAACGTCCCCTTAATATTTTATAGACCAAAACAAATTAATCTCAGAGTTTTCTTAAGTTTTATCACAATATTGTTTAACGTGATATTTAACGGCAGTAAGACAAGAAGTTAAATATTTGAAGATGTTTGTGGTGGTGTAGGCACTAGAATTCGTAATATAGCGGGCCTTATACGGATTTGTATGTAATTTAGGAATCCAGTACATGGTTGGCAGTTTGTTCTGCTTTTCGTCTACCCCAGCCTTGAAAGTAGTGCACCGAGTTATATGTGTGGAAACAACATCATACTCAGTAGAATGAACTGGAGTATACGAATTAGTGCTACCGTGTTCCAGAGAACTCGGCGTTTTTAGTCTCGGCCTGCGAAGACCGTATCATGCATATGTCTTAATGGGAGATACCTGATACTGGATCCATGTAGCATAGCGTAACGAAGAAATTAGAAGCGGGCCGGGTGACAGAGGCTATTTTGTTTTAAGATTTTCTTTATCAGCGGAAGTGACTAACATAACAAATGCGTGATTTAATTATTTGAAACTGTCATTTAGAATGTACGCATTAAAAAACAATTTCCTATTTCACACTTCAAACTACATTTAATTGAAATTCCACTTATAAACACTTAATATTATTAAGTGTTTATAAGTGGAATTTCAATTAAATTAGTTTGAAGTTAATAATACATAACAGCACTGATACTTCTTGATGTATATGTTATTATTCATATTCTTGATTATTTTGGAAAGAAAAATACAAGAATAAATTATTTAATAATGTAATGTAAGTATTCCTAAAAAAAGCTTTGAGACTGTTCGAGAACAATAGTCAAAAATGCTGTTCACGCTCTCTAGCCCCGAATTGAGTAGAACTCAATATTTAATGTCAATGGTACGGAATGTCGGTGTCAATGGTACGGAAATTTGAGCCATCCCGAAGATGGTATGCATATGACGGTGAACAGGCACCCTTCGATGCGGTGTACTGTACCATACCATAGCCAGAAGCGTATGGTCACAGTTTCTAACAATTTGAAAATGCTTTGCCCTAAACGAGAACTCAATAAGCGAAATAAACAAAATGGAATTTAGTTGGGAGCGGAGGTTATGAAGCCTGCAGTATTATGATTAACAGTCAAAATACTAAATTAAAAAGCAGACAATATATCCTAAGGGTGATTAAACAATATTCAGAACCTTTAAAGGCTGGAGTAGTGGAACCATACATTCGAAATTGAAGTAAGAAAACGTTGTTATTGAGTAATATCACTTCATGTGGTAAAAAATTGGCTAACTACTCTGTTTTGTTGTTGTATTTCAAAGAAGTTTTAGTTTCAATGAGGTTTTTTTTTAAATGTTTCGAAATTCGAATGCATAGTTAAGTTATAAATTGAGGATAATATTGCGGAGGTACCTGAGTTACATTTTCTATCAATACCTCCCGCGACGCCATAAATATGTCGCGTTCGTTAACCCTTAATACATTATTGATTATGTAATTCAAAGCAACACATCACAACACATTCACATTAAGAAAAACCATATGACGTTGCATATTTTCTTCGTTTGATGGTGAGAGATGTGCATATAATGCACGTGTTTGTATTATGTTCAATCTTTGTAACAAATAACTATACATACAAATTCGTGTTAAGTAAGAACTACAATACTTCCAGCGGGTTAATATTGCGTGATATCAAAATCTGTTGTTTGTGACTTGATAAACATCGAAACCACGGGCTTACGGCCCTTCGTATGAATGACTTGCAGGTCCAACCCAACAGGTATAACTCGTGCAGACTATAACCCACTGGAAATATATTTTCTTTCTTTTAATACATAAGTAAAAGAAATAAGATGAAATCAAGCAATATGAGTAACATAATAAATACACTACTCATAGAGTTTGTATCTAAGCCATATAAAACACGACGCACCTTATATTTTCTAGATTTTAATGTAAAAATAAATATAAAAGTCAAGCAAGAAATGTAACATTCACAAAACGCAGTTAACCACATATACGAAAAACAAGTGACACTTACGAGGGAAAAGTAGCGTATGTAACACCACAAACATACCAACAGGTGTACCGCATTGAAACGGTCAGTGGCAAAAAGGCAGCTTAGGGTTTAAATCAAGTTATAGGGTGCACCAAGAGTCCCTCTGAACCTACTGTCATACAAAAAAAACGTGACAGTGTAAATAAAGAAATCCCCGCCGGCCTATGTTTTCTAACTAATCAGGCAGCATTAATACGCAATACAAATATAAGTTAAAACATAAAAAATAGACTTAAAGCCGAACAGAAAAGGTAGCATTCAGGGACTACAGTCAACCAAAAACACGCACGGAAACAAACAACAACTACAAGTATAGATAAAAGGCAATGTGTGTGACATCACAAACATAAACGGGTTGACAAGCTATCGCTTTGGAACGGGCAATGGCAAAAGTATGGAAACGTTTCTATCATTGCTATTATAAATAACATTATTGTGTGTCGAAGCATTTCTTTTCTCAGTGTTCTCATTTTTTTATCACCTATCCGTCGTGTAAACTAAAACAATAGAAGGGAAATAACATAAAATGTCATTTTCTCTCCTTATTAACCATCAACCAATGGTGAACAACATAACTAATTGAGACAATACTAATTTACTAAAGCGTGACATATTTAAAATTCACATTTTTGTTAGTCTTTATTCAGTGTGTAGTTGAATTTGTGTCATGGGTACATGTCATGATTAACTACTATGTGTACTTCAGTATTTTTCACATTCAATGTGTGTTTTTTATTTTTAATATAACATGTTTTAATACAATAGCTGATTTACACTTGACTGTGAGAAGTCATAAACGTTCCCAGTTGGTTATTTCGACTTCGTATAATCTAGTTTGTACGATTCAATTCGCCGTTTAAATCTTCTGCAGATCTGTTGAAAATGTCTCAACCTTCATTTAGTTTGTTGTACACATTGTCTGTGTTGTGGCGAGAATTTACTCCATGAATGTGGTTATATTCGCTTCCGGTTGTAGTGTTATACACATGTATAGGGTTAGGTTCTTCGACCACATCGTTTATTTCTGTATATGCCCCTGATGCTTTTCTTCGTATCGCCGGTATTGTACTCTCATTGTTGATCTTGGGATGCTCCTGTTCGGCTTTTATATCTACTTTCATTACATAATGCTCCGCTTCATTAACCGTTTTGTTTATGTGGACTTCAGAAATGGTGGCATGGTCCTGCCGATGCTTTCTTCTGCAGGAAAAACATGTGTATTATATTTGGTAAACAAATATGTGTATAATATTATAACATTAGTATTTAAATTAGAAGCTCAAGTCTTTCAGAAAACATAGTATTCATGGAACGCCATCACCAATACACGCATATTAACAACAAGTTGTAAAGAAAATAGATGAGACATCATGAACATAAAAGTTTAAACATAGGGGTACCGCCTAGTGACGGTCAGTACCGCCTAGTGACTGTCAGTGGCTAACAGTTAAAAACCGGGGTAACATTTGCAGCTATCCTCACTCTTAATATAATGTTATTCCCATAAAGCGTACCAAAAGCCAGGGTAACATGATACAAACTGTTAATGGGACGATAAGACAGGCTTGAAGAGAACATCTAATAGTTCTGTTCTTTTCAGGATTAAGGTAATTAAGGTAGACGTTATCATAGTGTCCCTAATATGTCCGGTCATCGTAAAAGGAAACATAGTGGCGAACTGTGAAAGAGTCAATCCACTACTAAACATGCCTACAATAATAGAGACAAAACCTATTTTAATTAACTGTCAAATAGTTTTTTATAAATCGCGTATGCAAGTAATAATGACTAATTAACATGAAAGAAGATGTTTTGACACTATACATTTAAGTAAGTGTATACAGTCTCACTCATTCGTAAAAAATATATTTATTTTATATTACCTTAGGAAAACGGCAATTATCACTACGAACACAATGAGTATAAAACAACCACCTCCCACAGCACCTGCAATAATAGCTGAAATAGGAAATGGATATATATTAATTAATTACCATATACGCATTTCAACTTTTCATAATTACATCCTGTGTTCCATTTTGGGTCATATATTTTGGGTAAAACAGAACACTTCAATCCTAAATGATCATGTACACCCATTATACAGTTGAAACATTGCTTCCTTTCCGTTTGCCGAATGTATCCAAAAGAACATTGGTCTCCATTAGCATCGGCAACATACCAAATAAAGGACAATTATTCCAAAATATTGAGACTCCTGAGCGCATTAAAGTAACGTCAAAGTAGACGAAATATTTCCAAAAAATTTCGCAACACATCTATGGTGTTCTTTGTATTAACTACCTTGTTGGCGAGACAATTTGGTAAAATGGCAATTGTAATAATAAACTGGTTAAATATATCGTCAATAATATGGACATGTTTTACATTGGTGTTCTCACAAAATAGTAATATTTTAACTTCATATAATACATATCGAAAAAGGTACATCAATATCCATGTAAAGATTGGTTAAATCTGTTGTCAGTAATATGGACATGTTTTACATTGGTGTTCTCACAAAATAGTAATATTTTAACTTCATGAAATGCATATCGAAAAAGATACATCAATATCCAAGTAAAGATTGGTTAAATCTGTTGTCAGTAATATGGACATGTTTTACATTGGTGTTCTCACAAAATAGTAATATTTTAACTTCATGAAATACATATCGAAAAAGGTACATCAATATCCAAGTAAAGATTGGTTAAATATGGACATGTTTTACATTGGTGTTCTCACAAAATAGTAATAGCTTAACTTCATGAAATACATATCGAAAAAGGTACATCAATATCCAAGTAAAGATTGGTTAAATCTGTTGTCAGTAATATGGACATGTTTTACATTGGTGTTCTCACAAAATAGTAATAGTTTAACTTCATGAAATACATATCGAAAAAGGTACATCAATATCTAAGTAAAGATAGGTTAAATCTGTTGTCAGTAATATGGACATGTTTTACATTGGTGTTCTCACAAAATAGTAATATTTTAACTTCATGAAATACGTATCGAAACAGGTACATCAATATCCAAGTAAAGATTTGTCTTTCTTATCATGGTTGACATGACAAGGAAATTACATATACTACAATATCTAAATCATTACACTGGATATTAACATATACTTCAGTACTAAATAGAAGTTACACTCGAGCAAAAAACAACAGCATTGTAAGTGTCGGTAACTAAATTAAATACGAAATACCTGATCTGACAAGGGAACACAATATGAAATTTATAAATGGAAAGGTTTTCAAATGATAATGAGAGTTTGAAAGAATTTGGACGAAATAATTGTTTGGATTTTTTTCTACACACGTCTTTTAATTATATATATGTTTTACTCTTCATACATATTTTGTTTCCAACAAAGCGGATCGTGAGTATTGAGCAGGATTCAGAGTAAACTAGGTATATAAGCTTAAGGACTATTGGTCAGCCATCTTTGAAAAGAAAATCCAAAATGGATGGGGTATGGTTAATTGAAATTTCATCCAAATGCATATTATAGACATGAACAATATCAATGATATAATAGATGACAGTAATTCAACACTACTGATGTGAACATAATATCAGAAACAATATTAATTTGGCAGAAATAGTGCCCTCTATAATCGAAAAGTTTAGTACAATTTTACTCGAAGATGTTTTGTTTTTTATGTTAAATAAATGTGTCCATAGAATTGTCCATTTATCTAAAAATGGCACCCGAGACATCATTTCTAAATAAAGTAAGCCATGTTATCACATCATCCAAAATTCGAAGTACACCAATCTTCGAGTAAAATTGTGCTAAACTTTTCGAATATAAAGGCCACTATTTCTGCCAAGTAAATATTTTTCTGATATTATGTTCACATCAACAGTGTTGAATTACTGTCATCTATTATATCACTGACATTGTTCATGCCTGTAGTATGCATTTGGATGACAATTTCAATTAACCATACCCAATTTATTTTAGATTTTTTTTTCAAAGATGGCTGACCAATAGTCCTTAATTCGGTTACTATTTTGTGAAGTATAAATACCTGTTTTATTATTTCCTGTTCCTGTGTGGTCTTTGTGATCGTACTTCTGCTCAGGATAACACGTGATGGTTATGCTCCTGCTTGGAGGGTAACTGTCAGGGTCTGCAAGTATTTAAAATGTTAGCTAGGATTCAAGGTATGTAGAAAATGTGAAAGTGAAGTGCATGTGACCATCACTATAGCAAACAATATTATATAGTAACAAAATCTCCATTCCATATTGTTTATGAACACACTAAGCCCGGTATGAAATACTGATAAGGGAGATCCAACACAACCAGAAGAATAAAGCAGCATACTCGGTTTTATTGAATCTGTTCATGAGAGGTAATGTAGGAAGCAACACCCCTCAAGCCACTAGCACCGGCTTAAGTGGTATTCTACTTCAAAGCCACCTATATTGGGATCGTTGATCCCAGAGGACAGTAATAATAACACTACGTATTCGTAGCACGGGGACCCTTTTACAGCCGCCATTTGCACTAAACGAACGTAATGTGAATTTAATAACTACTGATAATGGAGATCCTTTGAAAGCAATATAGTACTTCTCATGAACAGACTCAATAAAATCGAATCTGCTTCTTTTTTCTCTTGTTTGTGTTCATTGCTTCAAAGGGATCCCTTTTTCAGTATTTATTGACATTCACACCAGCGTTTGATTAGTGCTGTGTGGAGGCTGTAAAACGACGCTCAGATTACAAATCAGTATTGTTATTACTTACTGGTCAATTTGGGATCATCATGCACAATATCTATGGCTTTAAAGTAGAATGCAGTTTGAGCAGGTGCTAGGAGGCGTTAGAGATGTTGCACCTTATAGTTCCTCTCATGAAAAGACTCAATAAAACCGAATCTGCTTCTTGAGTTTTTTTTATTCTAGGGATCCCCCTTTCCAGTATGTATTGACATTCACACTAGCATTTGCTTATTAATAAGTGGGTGGGGGCTGTAAAAAATCACCCTGACTACAAATTAGTATGTTATTATTTATTGGTCCTTTAGGATCATCAAGCCCAATTTGTGTGGCTTTAAAGTAGAATACCGCTTAATCCGGCGCCAGGGATCGTTAGAGGTGTAAAACCTTATAGAACCTCTCATGAACAGACTTAATAAAAATTGAATCTGCTACTTTTTTTTGTTTTTTGTTTTTGCTTCTTCCAAATGGATCCCCTATATAGTATGTATACACATACTCACTTGACACCCCATCCTCACCCTACCACCCTCCCCTACTCCATACCAACTTATATTCACATTCATATCGTAATACTAATATACGATTGACTCGCACTGTATTGTTTACATCGTATTAGAATATTTATGTCAAATTACTATTTTATATCCATCAACGTTAGTGTAGGGGGTATGTGTGCTGTGTGGTGGCTGTAAAGGGTCCCCCGGCTATATATCTGTAGTGTTATTATTATTTACTGATCTTTGGGATCAACAAGCCAAATATATGTGGCTTTAAAGAGACTGGATGCGATCTGGACGTTTTATGGGTGTCAATCCAAATCCGAATAAAACCACAATTATGAGTTTCAGTTTCATATTCAATATGCACATGCAATAAAGTAGGTCACGTGATCAGTATTATTCAATTATAGTTCATGAAATAGTAGTTTGGTCTGGAAAACTAGACGACTCAGCTAGATTTTGTTATATAGTCATCAATATTAATTCATATGATGCTTTATGGTTCTTAGAAATTCTTGTTTTCCGATCGAAGCACCATTTATTTGAATTATTTGTACAAGTGTTAGCAAAATAATCGCCATTTAAATCAATATTTATGGTTTAGCAACACAATCCAGACGAGAACAAACATGTTCATAAATAATAATTCAACTGAACTAAATATGCGGCTTATTTAATGCATGTGCACATTTCATATAAAACTGAGGCACTTTATGAGGGTTTTCTCCTGCATCTGTATTGACACCAATTGCTCTCCCAGGAACCGTTGCTCCGGGACGTAAGAGGTGTTGCACCTTATATAACCTTTCATTAACAGACTCAATAAAACCGAATCTGCTACTTTTTCTCTCTTCAAGTGCTTGTATTTGTTGCTTCCAAGGGATCCCCTTTTCATTATGTATTTAATGGTATATTATAGATTTATACCGTTTTAGTAAACAGGCTCGGTAATTAACATGGTTTTCCATTTAGTTCATACAATTCTGCCACAAACAAACAAAAATATATGTTAGCTAAACGTTGCCTACAGTTCGAACATGAGTTTAGCGTTTTCATGTCATATACATGGAAAGTAAACGTGATTGTCTACAATAAGCATCCATGCACTTTGTGTATACAATGCACAATACATACCATTGATTTCAAAAGCAAGACACCCTGCAGAAGCATTCCTTTCTGTCGTTGTCTTTGTGAATATTATTTCAAGTTTAGTATTATGATTTAAATCTATTCGTTTTTCACCGGATGTGTCGTCTTGAAACGTAAATCCAGAAACTTTAAATTGAATTCCATGACTACTTCTTTCTGTTGTATATGATATATCCACTGATAGAGGAACTGAGGCAGTGAGGTAACAATTGCAAGAAACTTCTTGACCCAGAGGAGCCCCAGTTGAGTCTAAATAAACAGTAGTTCCTGTGGCTGTAGAATTCTGGCACACGCTGGTTGCTGTAAAATAAAGTATACTCATAAATGCATTACCTAATTCGCGTAAATTCGTATATTGCATACCAATATCACTGTTTTCAACAAGAACGAGTTTCAGGCATCTGACCTGTAGGATGTATACCTAATATGAATCTTGCTTTCGTCTAGTATCCGGATATGTCATTCGGACAGGCAAGCATTCCAGAGATGTTTAAAATATCAGCAAATAATGAATAATACAAACACAACAATAATGTATCTATCTGATATTTTGTGAATGTGTCACCAGTATATTTGATAAGTTGTAATTAAAGGGAATATAGCGACACAGCCAATCTTTATTATTGAGAGGTCTGAATAACTTGGAAAAGGGTGAAAGTATTATCAAAATCGGATGATAAACAAAGAAGATATGATCGTTTGAAGGTTCTGTTGAAACGGATATGGAAGCCGACATTTTTAGAGCTATGACATCACAGTTCTAAATGACCATATATGGAATATTCAGTTCTAAATGACCATATATGGAATATTGATAAATATGAAAATTTACTCATTTATAGGGGAAACAATTAAAGTAACTGCATGAAGAATATGTATAACTAATGGCAATAATGCTTTATATGCCCAGTTAAGGAGTTTGCATTCATTTGTAGTGATTTGCTTTGCTTTAAATGATATTATCAATATTTCACATATGGTCATATGGAACTATGACGACACAAATGGCGTCTCCCTTATCCATTTTAGTACAACCTTCAGATGGTCATATCTTTCTTGTTTATCATCCGATTTTGATTCTTTCACCTTTTTGCAAGTTTTTAGAAACTCTCAATAAAAGTGTTGTTTGGTTGTTTCGCTACATTCCTTTAATGACTTTAATAAATAATTATCTATAATATATCGTGAATATCTACATTAAATTACAACAAATGTGGTCTGAGTTATTTTTATAATACATACGTATGTATGGTGTTAGATAGTATACATATGATATCAGTTAAATATCGCTGTCAAGTAACATACTCATTTTAAAACTAAAAGATGGACGCCGTATTAATACTAACATTAGTAGTAATGTCCAAATCCCGCCATCAACAGGCAACGTTTACAACATATGTAGACCGTTTCTAAACCTACTGACGTCTGTGTATATACAGATATATATACTCCTCAATATAATTTAAGGGCCACGTTTAGATTTGGGGCATTTTTTAAAGTGCTTTAATTGAACACTGAATTTTCTGTATTTTGCAATGTTTAAGTTTAGTTGTATTCTTTTACAACTGTTATATTACACTCAGGTATTCTCGTGAAAGGTTAGAAAGAACGTATGTCAAATATGTAACACTAATGATATAGAGGACGAGTTCCATTTTGCGTTAATATGTCCTGTTTATAATACAAACAAAAGTAAATATATAAAACGATATTATAGCCATAGGCCTAGTATGTTTAAATTCATTGTTCTCCTTCAGTCAACAAACAAAAAGATGTTATCAATTTTAGCAAATACATCTCAGAAGCTTTCTCTTTAAGACGTACCATGATAAATAACTTATAATCTCGTTCATCCTCACTATAATACAATTGTTCTATTGTACCGTATTAGATATTAGATTTTGATTCCTATATATATATTTATTTATTTTCTCCATGATATATTCCCTTTTTTTCTTCTTTTTTTTCCATATTAATGCATACATTAATTAACCTGTACTAATCTTCTTATTGTGGTCAAATTATATTTGTAAAATGTATGTTTATATGATGAAAAACTATGTAATAGTTTAAGTCAATACAATTTCTTCTTCTTCTTCTTCTTCTTATTAACTTTATAATGAACATGAAATGATTAAGTAAGTATTACTGTTTTATTCTGTGGTATTTAAGAGTAACCGACTCATAATTCATTTTACGCATATTCAATCACGGGTATTTTAAGATTCCGTGAATAAATCAATACTTTCAATCGGCACATATACATTATTTTGTGACCTGAACTCTTGGCTAGAGTTTTGATAGTGTAATTTTGCCGTTAATTGGCGGGTTAGTTTCTTTAAATAATTGGTTTTACACGTACAACAATAACAATGCTTACAGTGAATACAAATCAGAACCGCGTAACTTGTATATTTTAAGTTAAAATAGCAAATCATACAGCATGTCAAACTATATTACCAGGTGTCTTGTTCAGTCCAGAGCAGTAGGCTTCCATGGATAAAACTGAAATGTATAGCATATATTGCAACCATGGGCAGAGGATATATCGGAAACTTGAGATGTTGTTTAGATTAACCCTTAACCTGCTAAGCACATCTAGAATAGCCTTTACATCCATTGTCAACCAATCAGCCTGCGAGTAACTCCGCCATAGGCTGATCAGGGTTTATAGTAACTCCGTCATAGGCTGATAGGGGTTTAATGTCCGTCTGCTGAATCAGTCATTTTCTCCAAAACACCCCGTTGTCACATAAATGGAATGGCCTTATTTCAAAGAAAGAACAGTCCATTATATATATGTAACGGGTTAAGGGTTAAAGGGGCACATGGCAATCTTTGTAGGTTTTATAAACTTACGGCGTAGTTTTTCTCATTAATAATTATTAGAATCGCTCAAAGCAAATTGTTCTTGCATATTATTAACTGTTGATTATATTGCAGCAAAAATATATAATGTCCATTACGTGGTCTGAGTATTAACTTTCATACCCCAACCAACCCCTTGTCCAAGAAGCAAAAACGGGGTTGGCTGTGGTATGAAATAGAACCTTAATTTCGGCTTAAAAGTTTGCATATTGTAAATTTAAAACATTTAATAGGTAATTTTAAACATTTTTCAATAAAAACACGTTCTTAAATGTGTTTTATTGTCGAAATATCCGTTATAAAATCCTGCTAATATAAGCTTTCCCCATCGCTTAATGGAATTAAGGCGGGACCACGTAATGCATGACAGAATAACGACAAACGAAAATGAAAACTCATTGTATTTAATTATATGCAAGCAGGTTTAAAGTCAGACTGACACTGAATTATTAAACTGGGTGATAATTTTAATGCTTGATAAAACTTCAAGATTGCCATTTGTCCCTTTAAATCTAGACGGACGAGTCATACACTGTTTGTCAAGTAAACGTATTTAGTAAATATATCATAACTTAAACGTGTGCGTCATGTTATCAAAAGGATAGTCACATATTTACACCGCGATTGCACGCACATTAAGCATGACATCATCGGTGGGTGGAGCAGTGAAGTTGGTCACAGGCAGTTGCCGACAATTGTCAAAAGACACTCTTGGGGAGCATTCTAACCTGTGTTGAAATTTCCATGTTTTAAATGTATCAAAACATGGATTTAATTAACGGTATTGAATGCAATCTTTGAAGTACATGTAAATGCCTCTGATATTAAATTTGAATGTATGTTTTATGAGTGTTAATATTTTCAGAATATGAGTTACACACGCTGGCCACGGAATGGTATGAGAATACCACATTGAAGGTCCCTTGTTCACAGCCATAATTAAGCATACCATCTAGATGGCGTGAACGGTAGCATGCATTTTTCACTATTGTTCATGAACAGCAATATTATGCGTATTTATCGTGTTTAGCGATTTCCGAATGTCTCCTTTCATACTATTTTAGTATAATATATATATCCTAAGTATATGTAATTATCGTACGCATGCGACCTGCCATACATCCTATGTAGCAAGCAGTGTGCATCATTCCTCGAATTTTGAGTAGACTAATTAATGCTTTGTTTACCCTCTACTGAAGTGATGCTGGGTTATTTTGATGTTCTGACTGGTGCCAGTAGACTAATTAATGCTTTGTTTAGTCTATACTGAAGTGGTTCTGGAGTTATTTTGATGTTCTGACTGGTGCCAGTAGACTAATTAATGCTTTGTTTAGTCTATACTGAAGTGGTTCTGGGGTTATTTTGATGTTCTGACTGGTGCCGGTAGACTAATTAATGCTTTGTTTAGTATATACTGAAGTGGTTCTGGGGTTATTTTGATGTTCTGACTGGTGCCAGTAGACTAATTCATGCTTTGTTTAGTCTATACTGAAGTTGTTCTGGGGTTATTTTGATGTTCTGACTGGTGCCAGTGTTATTCCAGTTAAAGAGTCTATATGTCCTTTGTATCCCATCGTGCTGTGCAATTTCCTGTATCAGTGTACATATGCACCTTCATAATTCACTATGAATTCTGTGGTAACGTAGCACTGTTTTATTGTACATTAAAACTTAAAAATATATGTTTTTATAGATAAGTTCTCTTTAATATAAGGTGTGCGGTGTTTTTGTAGACATTCTCGTGTAGTCCTCTTTAGTATAAGGTGTGTGATGGTTTTGTAGTCATTCTCGTGTAGTCCTCTTTAGTATAAGGTGTGTTATGGTTTTGTAGTCATTCTTGTTTAGTCCTCTTTAGCATAAGGTGTGTGATGTCTTGTGGGGTGTATGTGTCTCAACTTATTCGTTTTTCAAGAGCTTGTACTCAAGTTGAGAACTCTGATATTTGTAATCTTTGTATAACTAAAAAGCTACTCAATCAGGGTTACCGTTACCACAAACTTCGTAAAACCTTTGCAAAATTGTATTATCGTAACCCTGATCTTCTTTCCAAATATAAAAGTAATTTAAGGACTCTCCTGCGACAAGGACTATCACAACCTGACTTCTATTGTGATGTGATTTATAAACTTCGTAAGATTCTTGGTCATGATCACTTTCATACTATCTTTGTTCAACTTGTTAAAAAGATTATCAAAAGAGGTTATGACCCTATCATTTTGCAACGTACTGCATGCTTGGTGGTGGATCCTTTTACAGTTCGCCTCTATGCTTTCCTCTTTAATTGTACGATGATCGGACAGGCTGTGGACCCTATGATGACGCCTACCTAAAGCCCATTGGGAAGGTGACGTTTGATGTTTGTCTATGATCTTTCTTGTCGTGCCCTTAATAGTTTATTCTCTTGTTGCTCTGGCTTCTGCCAAGTCATTGAGTACCTTCATTGTGGCTTTCTAGGCTATTGTTTTTTTGTATTATATTTACACGAGCATATTTGTGTTTTACTTATATTGCCTATTGATGCTGCCTTGTTGGTTAGAGATTAGATCATGGCGGGGATTTCTTCATTTACACTGTCCTGTTTTAATGGGATGACAGTAGGGTAAGTGTGAGGTTTGATGCACCCTAGAACCGGTTTAAACTCCCAGTGACCTACTTCGCTACTGACCGTTCCAAGGAGGTAGCAATATTGTCAACCCTTTTGTGTTTGTGATGTCGTTTGCATTTATTATTACTTTCTTTTGCTTATTTTTTGTCTGTTTGCGTGTTTGTTTCTGTGTTTTGTGGTTGACTGTCCTCCTTGAATGCTACTTTCCCAGTCCGATCTTTTTATATTTAGTTGTAGTCATTCTTGTTAAGTCCTCATTAGCATAAGGTGTGTGATGTTTTTGAAGTCATTCTTGTTTAGTCCTCTTTAGTATAAGGTGTGTGATGGTTTTGTAGTCATTCTTGTTTAGTTCTCTTTAGCATAAGGTGTGTGATGTTTTTGTAGTCATTCTTGACTAGTTCTCTTTAGTATAAGGTTTATGATGTTTTTGTAGTCATTCTTGTTTAGTTCTCTTTAGCATAAAGTGTGTGATGTTTCTGTAGTCATTCTTGTTTAGTCCTCATTAGGTTGAAGTGTGTGATGTTTTTGTAGTCATTCTTGTTTGGTCCTCTTTAGTATAAGGTGTGTGATGTTTTTGTAGTCATTCTCGTGTAGTCCTCTTTAGTATAAGGTGTGCGATGGTTTTGTAGTCATTCTTGTTTCGTCCTCTTTAGTATAAGGTGTGTGGTGTTTTTGAAGTCATTCTTGTTTAGTCCTCTTTAGGATAAGGTGTGTGATGGTTTTGTAGTCATTCTTGTTTCGTCCTCTTTTGTATAAGGTATGTGATGTTTTTGTAGTCATTCTTGTTTAGTCCTCTTTAGTATAAGGTGTGTGATGTTTTTGTAGTCATTCTCGTGAAGTCCTCTTTAGTATAAGGTGTGTGATGGTTTTGTAGTCATTATTGTTTCGTCCTCTTTAGTATAAAAGGTGTGTGATGGTTTTGTAGTCATTATTGTTTCGTCCTCTTTAGTATAAGGTGTGTGGTGTTTTTGAAGTAATTCTCGTGTAGTCCTCTTTAGTATAAGGTGTGTGATGGTTTTGTAGTCATTCTTGTTTCGTCCTCTTTAGTATAAGGTGTGTGATGTTTTTGTAGACATTCTTATTTAGTCTTCTTTAGTATAAGGTGTGTCATGTTTTTGTAGTCATTCTCGTGTAGTCCTCTTTAGTATAAGGTGTGTGATGGTTTTGTAGTCATTCTTGTTTCGTCCTCTTTAGTATAAGGTGTGTGATGTTTTTGTAGTCATTCTTGTTTATTCCTCTTTAGTATAAGGTGTGCGATGTTTTTGTAGTCATTCTTGTTTAGTTCTCTTTAGCATAAGGTGTGTGATGTTTTTGTAGTCATTCTTGACTAGTTCTCTTTAGTATAAGGTTTATGATGTTTTTGTAGTCATTCTTGTTTAGTTCTCTTTAGCATAAAGTGTGTGATGTTTCTGTAGTAATTCTTGTTTAGTTCTCTTTAGTATAAGGTGTCTGGTGTTTTTGTAGTCATTCTTGTTTAGTCCTCTTTAGCATAAGGCGTATGATGCTTTTGAAGTAATTCTAGTTTAGTCCTCTTAAGCTTAAGCTGTATGATTTTTTTGAAGTCATTCGTGTTTAGTTCTCTTTAGTATAAGGTGTATGATTTTTTTATAGTCATTCTAGTTTAGTTCGCTTTAGTATAAGGTGTGTGATGTTTTTGTAGTCATTCTTGTTTATTCCTCTTTAGTATAAGGTTTATGATGTTTTGTAGTCATTCTTGTTTAGTTCTCTTTAGCATAAAGTGTGTGATGTTTCTGTAGTAATTCTTGTTTAGTTCTCTTTAGTATAAGGTGTGTGGTGTTTTTATAGTCATTCTTGTTTAGTCCTCTTTAGCATAAGGTGTATGATGCTTTTGAAGTAATTCTAGTTTAGTCCTCTTAAGCTTAAGCTGTATGATTTTTTTTAAGTCATTCTTGTTTAGTCCTCTTACGTATCAGGTGTGTGATGTTTTTATAGTCATTCTAGTTTATTTCTCTTTAGCTTAAGGTGTTTGATGTTTTTGTAGTACTTTTTGTTTAGTCCTCTTTAGTATAAGGTATGTGATGGTTTTATAGTCATTCTAGATTAGTTCTCTTTAGCATAAGGTGTTTGATGTTATTGCAGTAATTATTGTTCAGTCCTCTTTAGCATAAGGTGTATGATGGTTTTGTAGTCACTCTTTAGCATAAGGTGTGTGATGTTTTTGTAGTCATTCTTGTTTAGTCCTCTTTAGTATAAGGTATGTGATGGTTTTATAGTCATTTTAGTTTAGTTCTCTTCAGCTAAAGGTGTTTGATGTTTTTGTAGTAATTCTTGTTTAGTCCTCTTTAGTATAAGGTATGTGATGGTTTTATAGTCATTCTAGATTAGTTCTCTTTAGCATAATGTGTTTGATGTTATTGCAGTAATTATTGTTCAGTCCTCTTTAGCATAAGGTGTATGATGGTTTTGTAGTCACTCTTGAGCATAAGGTGTTTGATGTTTTTGAAGTCATTCTCTACTTAGCATAAGGTTTGTGATGTTTCTGTAGTCATTCTTGTTTAGTCTTCTAAAGAATAAGGTATGTGATGGTTTTGTCATTCAAATTGTGTTCTCCTTAGCATAAGGAGTTATATGTTTTTGAAGTCATTCTTGTTTAGTCCTCATTAGCATAAGGTGTGTGACGTTTTTGAAGTCATTCTTGTTTAGTCCTCTTTCCTATAAGGTTTGTGGTGTGTTTTAGTCAATCTTGTTAAGTTCTCTTCAGTACAAGGTGTGTGATGGTTTTTTAGTAATTCTTGTTTAGTTCTCTTTAGAATAAGGTGTCTGATGAGTTTGTAGTCATTCTTGTTAAGTTCTGTTTAGCATAAGGTGTATGATGTTTTCTGCAGTCATTTTTGTTAAGTTCTCTTTAGTATAAGGTGTGTGATTATATTGTAGTCATTCTTGTTTAGTGTTCTTTAGCATAAGGTGTGTGATTATTTTGAAGTCATTCTTGTTTAGTGTTCTTTAGCATAAGGTGTGTGATGTTTTTGCAGTCATTCTTGTTTAGTTATCTTTAGTATAAGGTGTGTGATGTTTTTGAAGTCATTCTTGTTTAGTTCTCTTTAGTATAAGGTGTGTGATGTTTTTGAAGTCATTCTTGTTTAGTTCTCTTTAGTATAAGGTGTGTGATGTTTTTGAAGTCATTCGTGTTTAGTTCTCTTTAGTATAAGGTGTGTGATGTTTTTGAAGTCATTCTTGTTTAGTCCTCGTTAGCATAAGGTGTGTGATATTTTTATAATCATTCTAGTTTAGTCCTCTTTAGTAAAAGGTGTGTGATGCTGGATATGGTTTGTGACGTTTTTGAAGTCATTCTTGTTTAGTCCTCTTTAGTATAAGGTGTGTGGTGTTTTTGTAGTCATTCTTGTTTAGTCCTCTTTAGTATCAGGTGTGTGATGCTTTTGTAGTCATTCTAGTTTAATTCTCTTTAGGATATTGTTTGTGACGTTTTTGAAGTCATTCTTGTTTAGTCCTCTTTAGTATAAGGTGTGTGGTGTTTTTGTAGTCATTCTTGTTTAGTTCTTCTTGGCATAGGGTGTGTGATGGTTTTGTAGTCATTATTGTTCAGTTCCCTTTAGTATAAGGTGTGTGGTGTTTTTGTAGTCATTCTTGTTCAGTTCTCTTTAGTATAAGGTATGTGGTGTTTTTCAGTCATTCTTGTTTAGTTCTCTTTAGTATAAGATGTGTCGTGTTTTTCAGTCATTCCTGTTTAGTTCTCTTTAGTATAAAGTGTGTGATGGTTTTGTAGTTATTCTTGTTCAGTTCTCTTTAGTATAAGGTGTGTGGTGTTTTTGTAGTCACTCTTGTTCAGTTCTCTTAAGTATAAGGTGTGTGATGTTTTTGAAGTAATACTTGTTCAGTTCTCTTTAGTATAAGGTGTGTGGTGTTTTTGTAGTCATTCTTGTTTAGTTCTCTTTAGTATAAAATGTGTCGTGTTTTTCAGTCATTCCTGTTTAGTTCTCTTTAGTATAAAGTGTGTGATGGTTTTGTAGTTATTCTTGTTCAGTTCTCTTTAGTATAAGGTGTGTGGTGTTTTTCAGTCATTCTTGTTTAGTTCTCTTTAGTATAAGATGTGTCGTGTTTTTCAGTCATTCCTGTTTAGTTCTCTTTAGTATAAAGTGTGTGATGGTTTTGTAGTTATTCTGTTCAGTTCTCTTTAGTATAAGGTGTGTGGTGTTTTTGTAGTCATTCTTGTTCAGTTCTCTTAAGTATAAGGTGTGTGGTGTTTTTCAGACATTCTTGTATAGTTCTCTTTAGAAAAAGGTGTGTGGTGTTTTTCAGTCATTCTTGTTTAGTTCTCTTTAGTATAAGGTGTGTGATGGTTTTGTAGTTATTCCTGTTCAGTTCACTTTAGTATAAGGAGTGTGATGTTTTTGTAGTCATTCTTGCTCAGTTCTCTTTATTATAAGGTGTGTGGTGTTTTTGTAGTCATTCTTGTTTAGTTCTCTTTAGTATAAGGTGTGTGATGTTTTTGTAGTCATTCTTGTTCAGTTCTCTTTAGGATAAGGTGTGTGATGTTTTTGTAGTCATTCTTGTTCAGTTCTCTTTAGGATAAGATGAGTGTGTTTTTTTATTCATTCTTGTTTAGTTTTCTTTAGTATAAGGTGTGTGGTTTTTTTTGTAGTCATTCTTGTTTAGTCCACTTTAGTATAAGGTATGTGATGTTTTTGTAGTCATTCTTGTTCAGTTCTCTTCAGTATAAGGTATGTGGTGTTTTTGTAGTCATTCTTGTTTAGTTCTCTTTAGTATAAGGTATGTGGTGTTTTTGTAGTCATTCTTTTTTAGTTCTCAGTATACGGTGTGTGATGTTTTTTAGCGATTCTTGTTTAGTTCTCTTTTGCATAAGGTGTGTGGTGTTTTTTAGTCATTCTTGTTTAGTCCTCTTTAGTCTAAAGTGTGTGATGTTTTTAAGTCATTCTAGTTTAGTTCGCTTTAGCATAAGTTGTGTGAAGTTTTTGTAGTCATTCTTGTTTTGTCCTCTTTAGCATAAGGTGTGTGATGGTTTTTAGTCATTCTTGTTTAGTTCTCTTAAGTATAAGGTGTGATGTGTTTTTGAAGTCATTCTTGTTTAGTCCTCTTTAGCATAAGGTGTGTGATGGTTTTTAGTCATTCCTGTTTAGTTCTCTTTAGTATAAGGTGTGTTGTGTTTTTGAAATCCTTCTTGTTTAGTCCTCTTTAGGATAAGGTGGGTGGTGTTTTTTTAGTCATTCTTTGTTTACTTCTCTTTAGTATAAGGTCTGTGATTTTTTTGTAGTCATTCTTGTTTAGTACTCCTTAGGATAAGGTGCGTGTTGTTTTTAGTCATTCTTGTTTTGTATTCTTTTTAGCATAAGGTGTGTGATGGTTTTGTAGTCATTCTTGTTTAGTTCTCTTGAGTATAAGGTGTGTGATGTTTTGTAGTCATTATTGTTAAGTCCTCTTTTGTATAAGGTGTGTGATGTTATTCAAGTCATTCTTGTTTAGTTCTCTTTAGCATAAGGTGTGTGATGTTATTGTAGTCATTCTTGTTTGGTCCTCTTTAGCATAAGGCGTGTGTTGTTTTTGAAGCCATTCTAGTTTAGGTCGCTTTAGTATCAGGTGTGTGATGTTTTTGTAGTCATTCTTGTTTAGTTTTCTTTATTATAAGGTGTGTGATGTTTTTGTAGTCATTCTTGGTTGGTCCTCTTTAGCATAAGACGTGTGTTGTTTTTGAAGCCATTCTAGTTTAGTTCGCTTTAGCATAAGGTGTGTGAAGTTTTTGTAGTCATTCATGTTTGGTCCTCTTTAGCATAAGGTGTCTGATTGTTTTTAGTCATTCTTGTTTAGTTCTCTTTAGTATCAGGTGTGTGATGTTTTTGAAGTCTTTCTTGTTTAGTCCTCTTTAGCATAAGGTGTGTGATGGTTTTGAGTCATTCTTGTTTAGTTCTCTTTAGTATAAGGTGTGTGATGTTTTTATAGTCATACTTCTTTAGTTCTCTTTAGCATAAGGTGTGTGATGTTTTTTGTATTCATTCTTGTTTAGTCCACTTTAGTATAAGGTATGTGATGTTTTTGTAGTCATTCTTGTTCAGTTCTCTTCAGTATAAGGTGTGTGGTGTTTTTGTAGTCATTCTTGTCTAGTTCTCTTTAGTATAAGGTATGTGGTGTTTTTGTAGTCATTCGTTTTTAGTTCTCTTTAGTATAAGGTGTGTGGTGTTTTTTAGCGATTCTTGTTTAGTTCTCTTTTGCATTAGGTGTGTGGTGTTTTTAAGTCATTCTTGTTTAGTCCTCTTTAGTATAAGGTGTGTGATGTTTTTAAGTCATTCTAGTTTAGTTCGCTTTAGCATAAGTTGTTTGAAGTTTTTGTAGTCATTCTTGTTTGGTCCTCTTTAGCATAAGTTGTGTGATGGTTTTTAGTCATTCTTGTTTAATTCTCTTTAGTATAAGGTGTCTTTTGTTTTTGAAATCCTTCTTGTTTAGTCCTCTTTAGGATAAGGTGGGTGGTGTTTTTTTAGTCATTCTTTGTTTACTTCTCTTTAGTATAAGGTGTGTGATTTTTTTTGTAGTCATTCTTGTTTAGTCCTTCTTAGGATAAGGTGCGTGTTGTTTTTAGTCATTCTTGTTTAGTATTCTCTTTAGCATAAGGTGTGTGATGGTTTTGTAGTCATTCTTGTTTAGTTCTTCTGAGTATAAGGTGTGTGATGTTTTGTAGTCATTATTGTTAAGTCCTCTTTTGTATAAGGTGTGTGATGTTATTCAAGTCATTCTTGTTTAGTTCTCTTTAGTATAAGGTGTGTGATGTTTTTGTAGTCATTCTTGTTTGGTCCTCTTTAGCATAAGCCGTGTGTTGTTTTTGAAGCCATTCTAGTTGAGTTCGCTTTAGCATAAGGTGTGTGATGTTTTAGTAGTCATTCTTGTTTAGTTTTCTTTATTATAAGCTGTGTGATGTTTTTGTAGTCATTCTTGTTTGGTCCTCTTTAGCGTAAGACGTGTGTTGTTTTTGAAGCCATTGTAGTTTAGTTCGCTATAGCATAAGGTGTGTGAATTTTTTGTAGTCATTCTTCTTTGGTCCTCCTTAGCATAAGGTGTGTGATGGTTTTTAGTCATTCTTGTTTAGTTCTCTTTAGTATAAATTGTGTTGTGTTTTTGAAGTCATTTTTGTTTAGTCCTCTTTAGGATAAGGTGTGTGGTGTTTTTGTAGTCATTCCTGTTTGGTCCTCTTTAGTATAAGGTGTGTGATATTTGTGTAGTCATTCTTGTTTGGTCCTCTTTAGCATAAGGTGTGTGATGGCTTTTAGTCATTCTTGTTTAGTTCTCTATAGTATCAGGTGTGTGATTTTTTTGAAGTCTTTCTTGTTTAGTTTTCTTTAGCTTAAAGTGTGTGATGATTTTGAGTCATTCTTGTTTAGTTCTCTTTAGTATAAAGTGTGTTGTGTTTTTGAAGTCATTCTTGTTTAGTCCTCTTGAGCATAAGGTGTGTGATTTTTTGTAGTCATTCTTGTTTAGTTCTCTTTAGTATAAGGTGTGTGGTGTTTTTGTAGTCATTCTTGTTTAGTTCTCTTTAGTATAAGGTCTGTGGTGTTTTTGTAGTCATTCTTGTTTAGTCCTCTATAGTATAAGGTGTGTGATGTTTTTGCGGTCATTGTTGTTTAGTTCTCTTTAATATAAGGTGTGTCTTGTTTTTAGTCATTCTTGCTTAGTTCTCTTTTGCATATGGTGAGTGATGTTTTTGTAGTCATTCTTGTTTAGTTCTCTTGAGCATAAGGTGTGTGATGTTTTTGTAGTCATTCTTGTTTAGTTCTCTTTAGTATAAGGTTTGTGATGTTTTTGTAGTCATTCTTGTTTAGTTCTCTTGAGCATAAGGCGTGTGGTGTTTTTTTAGTCATTCTTGCTTAGTTCTCTTTTGCATATGGTGTGTGATGTTTTTGTAGTCATTCTTGTTTAGTTCTCTTGAGCATAAGGTGTGTGGTGTTTTTGTAGTCATTCGTGTTTAGTTCTCTTGAGCATAAGGTGTGTGATGTTTTTGTAGTCATTCTTGTTTAGTCCTCTTTAGTATAAGGTGTGTGATCTTTTTATAGTCATTCTTGTTTAGTTCTCTTTAGTATAAGGTGTGTGATGTTTTTGTAGTCATTCTTGTTTAGTCCTCTTTAGTATAAGGTGTGTGATGTTTATGCATTCAGTGTTGTTCAGTTCTCTTTAGCATAAGGTGTGTGATGTTTTTGTAGTCATTCTTGTTTAGTCCTCTTTAGTATAAGGTGTGTGATGTTTTTGCAGTCAGTGTTGTTCAGTTCTCTTTAGCATAAGGTGTGTGATGGTTTTGAGTCATTCTTGTTCAGTTCTCTGTAGTATAAGGTGTGTGGTGTTTTTATAGTCATTCTTGTTTAGTTCTCTTTTGTATAAAGTGTGTGATGTTTTTTGTAGTCATTCTTGTTTAGTCCTCTTTAGTATAAGGTGTGTGGTGTTTTTGTAGTCTTTCTTGTTTAGTTTTCTTTAGCTTAAGGTGTGTGATGATTTTGAGTCATTCTTGTTTAGTTCTCTTTAGTATAAGGTGTGTTGTGTTTTTGAAGTCATTCTTGTTACGTCCTCTTTAGGATAAGGTGTGTGATGTTTTTGTAGTCATTCTTGTTTAGTTCTCTTGAGCATAAGGTGTGTGATTTTTTGTAGTCATTCTTGTTTAGTTCTCTTTAGTATAAGGTGTGTGGTGTTTTTGTAGTCATTCTTGTTTAGTCCTCTATAGTATAAGGTGTGTGATGTTTTTGCGGTCATTGTTGTTTAGTTCTCTTTAATATAAGGTGTGTCTTGTTTTTTAGTCATTCTTGCTTAGTTCTCTTTTGCATATGTTGTGTGATGTTTTTGTAGTCATTCTTGTTTAGTTCTCTTGAGCATAAGGTGTGTGATGTTTTTGTAGTCATTCTTGTTTAGTTCTCTTTAGTATAAGGTGTGTGATGTTTTTGTAGTCATTCTTGTTTAGTTCTCTTTAGTATAAGGTGTGTGATGTTTTTGTAGTCATTCTTGTTCAATTCTCTTAAGTATAAGGTGTGTGATGTTTTTTTAGTCATTCTTGTTCAGTCCTCTTTAGTATAAGGTGTGTGATGTTTTTATAGTCATTCTTGTTTAGTTCTCTTTAATATAAGGTGTGTGATGTTTTTGTAGTCATTCTTGTTTAGTTCTCTTTAGTATAAGGTGTGTGATGTTTTTTAGTCATTCTTGTTCAGTCCTCTTTAGTATAAGGTGTGTGATGTTTTTATAGTCATTCTTGTTTAGTTCTCTTTAATATAAGGTGTGTGATGTTTTTGTAGTCATTCTTGTTTAGTTCTCTTTAATATAAGGTGTGTGATGTTTTTATAGTCATTCTTGTTTAGTTCTCTTTAATATAAGGTGTGTGATGTTTTTGTAGTCATTCTTGTTTAGTTCTCTTTAGTATAAGGTGTGTGGTGTTTTTGTAGTCATTCTTGTTTAGTTCTCTTTAGTATAAGGTGTGTGATGTTTTTGTAGTCATTCTTGTTTAGTTCTCTTTAGTATAAGGTGTGTGATGTTTTTTTAGTCATTCTTGTTTAGTTTTCTTTAGTATAAGGTGTGTGATGTTTTTGTAGTCATTCTTGTTTAGTTCTCTTTAGTATAAGGTGTGTGGTCTTTTTGTAGTCATTCTTGTTTAGTTCTCTTGAGCATAAGGTGTGTGATGTTTTTGTAGTCATTCTTGTTTAGTTCTCTTTAGCATAAGGTGTGTGATGTTTTTGTAGTCATTCTTGTTTAGTTCTCTTTAGTATAAGGTGTGTGATGTTTTTATAGTCATTCTTATTTAGTTCTCTTTAGTATAAGGTCTGTGGTGTTTTTGTAGTCATTCTTGTTTAGTCCTCTTTAGTATAAGGTGTGTGGTGATTTTGTAGTCATTCTTGTTTAGTCCTCTTTAGTATAAGGTGTGTGATGTTTTTGTAGTCATTCTTGTTAAGTTCTCTTTAGTATAGGGTGTGTGATGTTTTTGTAGTCATTCTTGTTTAGTTCTCTTGAGCATAAGTTGTGTTATGTTTTTGTAGTCATTCTTGTTTAGTTCTCTTTAGGATAAGGTGTGTGGTGTTTTTGTAGTCATTCTTGTTTAGTTCTCTTTAGTATAAGGTGTGTAATGTTTATGCATTCAGTGTTGTGCAGTTCTCTTAAGCATAAGGTGTGTGATGTTTTTGTAGTCATTCTTGTTTAGTTCTCTTGAGCATAAGGTGTGTGATGTTTTTGTAGTCATTCTTGTTTAGTTCTCTTTAGGATAAGGTGTGTGGTGTTTTTGTAGTCATTCTTGTTTAGTCCTCTTTAGTATAAGGTGTGTGATGTTTATGCATTCAGTGTTGTATAGTTCTCTTTAGCATAAGGTGTGTGATGTTTTTGTATTCATTCTTGTTTAGTCCTCTTTAGTATAAGGTGTGTGATGTTTTTGCAGTCAGTGTTGTTCAGTTCTCGTTAGCATAAGGTGTGTGATGGTTTTGAGTCATTCTTGTTCAGTTCTCTGTAGTATAAGGTGTGTGGTGTTTTTGTAGTCATTCTTGTTTAGTTCTCTTTTGTATAAAGTGTGTGATGTTTTTGTAGTCATTCTTGTTTAGTCCTCTTTAGTATAAGGTGTGTGATGTTTTTGTAGTCTTTCTTGTTAGTTTTCTTTAGCTTAAGGTGTGTGATGATTTTGAGTCATTCTTGTTTAGTTCTCTTTAGTATAAGGTGTGTGGTGTTTTTGTAGTCATTCTTGTTTAGTTCTCTTGAGCATAAGGTGTGTGATTTTTTGTAGTCATTCTTGTTTAGTTCTCTTTAGTATAAGGTGTGTGGTGTTTTTGTAGTCATTCTTGTTTAGTTCTCTTTAGTATAAGGTGTGTGGTGTTTTTGTAGTCATTCTTGTTTAGTCCTCTATAGTATAAGGTGTGTGATGTTTTTGCGGTCATTGTTGTTTAGTTCTCTTTAATATAAGGTGTGTCTTGTTTTTTAGTCATTCTTGCTTAGTTCTCTTTTGCATATGGTGTGTGATGTTTTTGTAGTCATTCTTGTTTAGTTCTCTTGAGCATAAGGTGTGTGATGTTTTTGTAGTCATTCTTGTTTAGTTCTCTTTAGTATAAGGTGTGTGATGTTTGTGTAGTCATTCTTGTTTAGTTCTCTTTAGTATAAGGTGTGTGATGTTTTAGTAGTCATTCTTGTTCAGTTCTCTTTAGTATAAGGTGTGTGATGTTTTTTTAGTCATTCTTGTTCAGTCCTCTTTAGTATAAGGTGTGTGATGTTTTTATAGTCATTCTTGTTTAGTTCTCTTTAATATAAGGTGTGTAATGTTTTTGTAGTCATTCTTGTTTAGTTCTCTTTAGTATAAGGTGTGTGATGTTTTTTAGTCATTCTTCTTCAGTCCTCTTTAGTATAAGGTGTGTGATGTTTTTATAGTCATTCTTGTTTAGTTCTCTTTAATATAAGGTGTGTGATGTTTTTGTAGTCATTCTTGTTTAGGTCTCTTTAATATAAGGTGTGTGATGTTTTTATAGTCATTCTTGTTTAGTTCTCTTTAATATAAGGTGTGTGATGTTTTTGTAGTCATTCTTGTTTAGTTCTCTTTAGTATAAGGTGTGTGGTGTTTTTGTAGTCATTCTTGTTTAGTTCTCTTTAGTATAAGGTGTGTGATGTTTTTGTAGTCATTCTTGTTTAGTTCTCTTTAATATAAGGTGTGTGATGTTTTTGTAGTCATTCTTGTTTAGTTCTCTTTAGTATAAGGTGTGTGGTGTTTTTGTAGTCATTCTTGTTTAGTTCTCTTTAGTATAAGGTGTGTGGTGTTTTTGTAGTCATTCTTGTTTAGTTCTCTTCAGTATAAGGTGTGTGATGTTTTTATAGTCATACTTGTTTAGTTCTCTTTAGTATAAGGTGTGTGATGTTTTTGTAGTCATTCTTGTTTAGTTCTCTTGAGCATAAGGTGTGTGATGTTTTTGTAGTCATTCTTGTTTAGTTCTCTTTAGTATAAGGTGTGAGGTGTTTTTGTATTCATTCTTGTTTAGTTCTCTTTAGTATAAGGTGTGTGATGTTTTTGTAGTCATTCTTGTTTAGTTCTCTTGAGCATAAGGTGTGTGATGTTTTTGTAGTCATTCTTGTTTAGTTCTCTTTAGAATAAGGTGTGTGGTGTTTTTGTAGTCATTCTTGTTTAGTCCTCTTTAGTATAAGGTGTGTGGTGTTTTTGTAGTCATTCTTGTTTAGTTCTCTTGAGCATAAGGTGTGTGATGTTTTTGTAGTCATTCTTGTTTAGTTCTCTTTAGCATAAGGTGTGTGATGTTTTTGTAGTCATTCTTGTTTAGTTCTCTTGAGCATAAGGTGTGTGATGTTTTTGTAGTCATTCTTGTTAAGTTCTCTTTAGTATAAGGTGTGTGATGTTTTTGTAGTCATTCTTGTTTAGTTCTCTTGAGCATAAGGTGTGTGATGTTTTTGTAGTCATTCTTGTTTAGTTCTCTTTAGTATAAGGTGTGTGGTGTTTATGTAGTCATTCTTGTTTAGTCCTCTTTAGTATAAGGTGTGTGGTGTTTTTGTAGTCATTCTTGTTTAGTTCTCTTGAGCATAAGGTGTGTGATGTTTTTGTAGTCATTCTTGTTTAGTTCTCTTTAGTATAAGGTGTGTGATGTTTTTGTAGTCATGTTTTTGTAGTCATTCTTGTTTAGTTCTCTTTAGTATAAAGTGTGTGGTGTTTTTGTAGTCATTCTTGTTTAGTTCTCTTTAGTATAAGGTGTGTGGTGTTTTAGTAGTCATTCTTGTTTAGTTCTCTTTAGTATAAGGTGTGTGATGTTTTTGTAGTCATGTTTTTGTAGTCATTCTTGTTTAGTTCTCTTCAGTATAAGGTGTGTGATGTTTTTGTAGTCATTCTTGTTTAGTTCTCTTGAGCATAAGGTGTGTGATGTTTTTGTAGTCATTCTTGTTTAGTTCTCTTGAGCATAAGGTGTGTGGTGTTTTTGTAGTCATTCTTGTTTAGTTCTCTTTAGTATAAGGTGTGTGATGTTTTTGTAGTCATGTTTTTGTAGTCATTCTTGTTTAGTTCTCTTCAGTATAAGGTGTGTGATGTTTTTGTAGTCATTCTTGTTTAGTTCTCTTGAGCATAAGGTGTGTGGTGTTTTTGTAGTCATTCTTGTTTAGTTCTCTTGAGCATAAGGTGTGTGGTGTTTTTGTAGTCATTCTTGTTTAGTTCTCTTTAGTATAAGGTGTGTGGTGTTTTTGTAGTCATTCTTGTTTAGTCCTCTTTAGTATGAGGTGTGTGATGTTTTTGTAGTCATTCTTGTTTAGTCCTCTTTAGTATAAGGTGTGTGGTGTTTTTGTAGTCATTCTTGTTTAGTTCTCTTTAGTATAAGGTGTGTGGTGTTTTTGTAGTCATTCTTGTTTAGTTCTCTTTAGTATAAGGTGTGTGGTGTTTTTGTAGTCATTCTTGTTTAGTCCTCTTTAGTATAAGGTGTGTGGTCTTTTTGTAGTCATTCTTGTTTAGTCCTCTTTAGTATGAGGTGTGTGATGTTTTTGTAGTCATTCTTGTTTAGTCCTCTTTAGTATAAGGTGTGTGGTGTTTTTGTAGTCATTCTTGTTTAGTTCTCTTTAGTATAAGGTGGGTGATGTTTTTGTAGTCATTCTTGTTTAGTTCTCTTGAGCATAAGGTGTGTGATGTTTTTGTAGTCATGTTTTTGTAGTCATTCTTGTTTAGTTCTCTTTAGTATAAGGTGTGTGATGTTTTTGTAGTCATTCTTGTTTAGTTCTCTTCAGTATAAGGTGTGTGATGTTTTTGTAGTCATTCTTGTTTAGTTCTCTTGAGCATAAGGTGTGTGATGTTTTTGTAGTCATTCTTGTTTAGTTCTCTTTAGTATAAGGTGTGTGGTGTTTTTGTAGTCATTCTTGTTTAGTCCTCTTTAGTATAAGGTGTGTGGTGTTTTTGTAGTCATTCTTGTTTAGTCCTCTTTAGTATAAGGTGTGTGGTATTTTTGTAGTCATTCTTGTTTAGTCCTCTTTAGTATAAGGTGTGTGATGTTTTTGTAGTCATTCTTGTTTAGTCCTCTTTAGTATAAGGTGTGTGGTGTTTTTGTAGTCATTCTTGTTTAGTTCTCTTTAGTATAAGGTGGGTGATGTTTTTGTAGTCATTCTTGTTTAGTTCTCTTGAGCATAAGGTGTGTGATGTTTTTGTAGTCATTCTTGTTTAGTTCTCTTTAGTATAAGGTGTGTGATGTTTTTATAGTCATACTTGTTTAGTTCTCTTTAGTATAAGGTGTGTGATGTTTTTGTAGTCATTCTTGTTTAGTTCTCTTGAGCATAAGGTGTGTGATGTTTTTGTAGTCATTCTTGTTTAGTTCTCTTTAGTATAAGGTGTGTGATGTTTTTGTAGTCATTCTTGTTTAGTTCTCTTTAGTATAAGGTGTGTGATGTTTTTGTAGTCATTCTTGTTTAGTTCTCTTTAGTATAAGGTGTGTGGTGTTTTTGTAGTCATTCTTGTTTAGTCCTCTTTAGTATAAGGTGTGTGGTGTTTTTGTAGTCATTCTTGTTTAGTCCTCTTTAGTATAAGGTGTGTGATGTTTTTATAGTCATTCTTGTTTAGTTCTCTTTAATATAAGGTGTGTGATGTTTTTGTAGTCATTCTTGTTTAGTTCTCTTTAGTATAAGGTGTGTGATGTTTTTGTAGTCATTCTTGTTTAGTCCTCTTTAGTATAAGGTGTGTGATGTTTTTATAGTCATTCTTGTTTAGTTCTCTTTAATATAAGGTGTATGATGTTTTTGTAGTCATTCTTGATTAGTTCTCTTTAGTATAAGGTGTGTGGTGTTTTTGTAGTCATTCTTGTTTAGTTCTCTTTAGTATAAGGTGTGTGATGTTTTTATAGTCATACTTGTTTAGTTCTCTTTAGTATAAGGTGTGTGATGTTTTTATAGTCATACTTGTTTAGTTCTCTTTAGTATAAGGTGTGTGATGTTTTTGTAGTCATTCTTGTTCAGTTCTCTTTAGTATAAGGTGTGTGGTCTTTTTGTAGTCATTCTTGTTTAAACCTCTTTAGTATAAGGTGTGTGATGTTTTTGTAGTCATTCTTGTTTAGTTCTCTTTAGTATAAGGTGTGTGATGTTTTTGTAGTCATTCTTGTTCAGTTCTCTTTAGTATAAGGTGTGTGGTCTTTTTGTAGTCATTCTTGTTTAAACATCTTTAGTATAAGGTGTGTGATGTTTTTGTAGTCATTCTTGTTTAGTCCTCTTTAGTATAAGGTGTGTGATGTTTTTGTAGTCATTCTTGTTTAGTTCTCTTTAGTATAAGGTGTGTGATGTTTTTGTAGTCATTCTTGTTTAGTTCTCTTTAGTATAAGGTGTTTGGTGTTTTTGTAGTCATTCTTGTTTAGTTCTCTTTAGTATAAGGTGTGTGATGTTTTTATAGTCATACTTGTTTAGTTCTCTTTAGTTTAAGGTTTGTGATGTTTTTATAGTCATACTTGTTTAGTTCTCTTTAGTTTAAGGTGTGTGATGTTTTTATAGTCATACTTGTTTAGTTCTCTTTAGTATAAGGTGTGTGGTCTTTTTGTAGTTATTCTTGTTTAGTTCTCTTTAATATAATCTGTGTGATGTTTTTGTAGTCATTCTTGTTCAGTTCTCTTTAGTATAAGGTGTGTGGTCTTTTTGTAGTCTTTCTTGTTTAATTCTCTTTAGTATAAGGTGTGTGATGTTTTTGTAGTCATTCTTGTTTAGTCCTCTTTAGTATAAGGTGTGTGATGTTTTTGTAGTCATTCTTGTTTAGTTCTCTTTAGTATAAGGTGTGTGATGTTTTTGTAGTCATTCTTGTTTAGTCCTCTTTAGTATAAGGTGTGTGATGTTTTTGCAGTCATTGTTGTTTAGTTCTCTTTAATATAAGGTGTGTGGTGTTTTTTAGTCAATGTTGTTTAGTTCTTTTTTGCATAATGTGTGTGGTGTTTTTGTAGAAATTCTTTTTTAGTTCTCTTTAGTATAAGGTGTGTGATGTTTTTGTAGTCATTTTTGTTTAGTCCTCTTTAGTATAAGGTGTGTGATGTTTTTGTAGTTATTCTTGTTTAGTTCTCTTGAGCATAAGTTGTGTGATGTTTTTGTAGTCAGTCTTGTTTAGTTCTCTTTAGTATAAGGTGTGTGGTGTTTTTGTAGTCATTCTTGTTTAGTTCTCTTTAGTATGAGTTGTGTAGTGTTTTTGTAGTCATTCTTGTTTAGTACTCTTTAGTATAAGGTGTGTTATGTTTTTGCAGTCATTGTTGTTAAGTTCTCTTTAATATAAGGTGTGTGGTGTTTTTTAGTCATTCTTGCTTAGTTCTCTTTTGCACAAGGTGTGTGATGTTTTTGTAGTCATTCTTGTTTGATCTCTTTAGTATAAGGTGTGTGATGTTTTTGTAGTCATTCTTGTTTAGTTCTATTTAGTATAAGGTGTGTGATGTTTTTGTAGTCATTCTTGTTTAGTTCTATTTAGTATAAGGTGTGTGATGTTTTTGTAGTCATTTTTGTTCAGTTCTCTTTAGTATAAGATGTGTGGTGTTTTTGTAGTCATTCTTGTTTAGTTCTCTTTATTATAAGGTGTGTGATATTTTTGTAGTCATTCTTGTTCAGTTCTCTTTAGTATAAGATGTGTGGTGTTTTTGTAGTCATTCTTGTTTAGTTCTCTTCAGTATAAGGTGTGTGGTGTTTTTGTAGTCATTCTTGTTAAGTTCTCTTTAGTATAAGGTGTGTGATGTTTTTGTAGTCATTCTTGTTTAGTCCTTTTTAGTATAAGGTGTGTGATGTTTTTGCAGTCATTGTTGTTCAGTTCTCTTTAATATAAGGTGTGTGGTGTTTTTGTAGTCATTCTTGTTTAGTTCTCTTTAGTATAAGGTGTGTGATGTTTTTGTAGTCATTCTTGTTAAGTTCTCTTTAGTATAAGGTGTGTGATGTTTTTATAGTCATTCTTGTTTAGTCCTCTTTAGTATTAGGTGTGTGGTGTTTTTGTAGTCATTCTTGTTAAGTTCTCTTTAGTATAAGGTGTGTGATGTTTTTGTAGTCATTCTTGTTTAGTCCTTTTTAGTATAAGGTGTGTGATGTTTTTGCAGTCATTGTTGTTCAGTTCTCTTTAATATAAGTTGAGTGGTGTTTTTTAGTCATTCTTGTTTAGTTCTTTTTGCATAAGTTGTGTGGTGTTTTTGTAGTCATTCTTGTTTAGTTCTCTTTAGTATAAGGTGTGTGATGTTTTTGTAGTCATTCTTGTTTAGTTCTCTTTAGTATAAGGAGTGTGATGTTTTTGTAGTCATTCTTGTTTAGTCCTCTTTAGTATAAGGTGTGTGATGTTTTTGTAGTCATTCTTGTTTAGTTCTCTTCAGTATAAGGTGTGTGATGTTTTTGTAGTCATTCTTGTTTAGTTCTCTTGAGCATAAGGTGTGTGGTGTTTTTGTAGTCATTCTTGTTTAGTTCTCTTGAGCATAAGGTGTGTGGTGTTTTTGTAGTCATTCTTGTTTAGTTCTCTTTAGTATAAGGTGTGTGGTGTTTTTGTAGTCATTCTTGTTTAGTCCTCTTTAGTATGAGGTGTGTGATGTTTTTGTAGTCATTCTTGTTTAGTCCTCTTTAGTATAAGGTGTGTGGTGTTTTTGTAGTCATTCTTGTTTAGTTCTCTTTAGTATAAGGTGTGTGGTGTTTTTGTAGTCATTCTTGTTTAGTTCTCTTTAGTATAAGGTGTGAGGTGTTTTTGTAGTCATTCTTGTTTAGTCCTCTTTAGTATAAGGTGTGTGGTCTTTTTGTAGTCATTCTTGTTTAGTCCTCTTTAGTATGAGGTGTGTGATGTTTTTGTAGTCATTCTTGTTTAGTCCTCTTTAGTATAAGGTGTGTGGTGTTTTTGTAGTCATTCTTGTTTAGTTCTCTTTAGTATAAGGTGGGTGATGTTTTTGTAGTCATTCTTGTTTAGTTCTCTTGAGCATAAGGTGTGTGATGTTTTTGTAGTCATGTTTTTGTAGTCATTCTTGTTTAGTTCTCTTTAGTATAAGGTGTGTGATGTTTTTGTAGTCATTCTTGTTTAGTTCTCTTCAGTATAAGGTGTGTGATGTTTTTGTAGTCATTCTTGTTTAGTTCTCTTGAGCATAAGGTGTGTGATGTTTTTGTAGTCATTCTTGTTTAGTTCTCTTTAGTATAAGGTGTGTGGTGTTTTTGTAGTCATTCTTGTTTAGTCCTCTTTAGTATAAGGTGTGTGGTGTTTTTGTAGTCATTCTTGTTTAGTCCTCTTTAGTATAAGGTGTGTGGTATTTTTGTAGTCATTCTTGTTTAGTCCTCTTTAGTATAAGGTGTGTGATGTTTTTGTAGTCATTCTTGTTTAGTCCTCTTTAGTATAAGGTGTGTGGTGTTTTTGTAGTCATTCTTGTTTAGTTCTCTTTAGTATAAGGTGGGTGATGTTTTTGTAGTCATTCTTGTTTAGTTCTCTTGAGCATAAGGTGTGTGATGTTTTTGTAGTCATTCTTGTTTAGTTCTCTTTAGTATAAGGTGTGTGATGTTTTTATAGTCATACTTGTTTAGTTCTCTTTAGTATAAGGTGTGTGATGTTTTTGTAGTCATTCTTGTTTAGTTCTCTTGAGCATAAGGTGTGTGATGTTTTTGTAGTCATTCTTGTTTAGTTCTCTTTAGTATAAGGTGTGTGATGTTTTTGTAGTCATTCTTGTTTAGTTCTCTTTAGTATAAGGTGTGTGATGTTTTTGTAGTCATTCTTGTTTAGTTCTCTTTAGTATAAGGTGTGTGGTGTTTTTGTAGTCATTCTTGTTTAGTCCTCTTTAGTATAAGGTGTGTGGTGTTTTTGTAGTCATTCTTGTTTAGTCCTCTTTAGTATAAGGTGTGTGATGTTTTTATAGTCATTCTTGTTTAGTTCTCTTTAATATAAGGTGTGTGATGTTTTTGTAGTCATTCTTGTTTAGTTCTCTTTAGTATAAGGTGTGTGATGTTTTTGTAGTCATTCTTGTTTAGTCCTCTTTAGTATAAGGTGTGTGATGTTTTTATAGTCATTCTTGTTTAGTTCTCTTTAATATAAGGTGTATGATGTTTTTGTAGTCATTCTTGATTAGTTCTCTTTAGTATAAGGTGTGTGGTGTTTTTGTAGTCATTCTTGTTTAGTTCTCTTTAGTATAAGGTGTGTGATGTTTTTATAGTCATACTTGTTTAGTTCTCTTTAGTATAAGGTGTGTGATGTTTTTATAGTCATACTTGTTTAGTTCTCTTTAGTATAAGGTGTGTGATGTTTTTGTAGTCATTCTTGTTCAGTTCTCTTTAGTATAAGGTGTGTGGTCTTTTTGTAGTCATTCTTGTTTAAACCTCTTTAGTATAAGGTGTGTGATGTTTTTGTAGTCATTCTTGTTTAGTTCTCTTTAGTATAAGGTGTGTGATGTTTTTGTAGTCATTCTTGTTCAGTTCTTTTTAGTATAAGGTGTGTGGTCTTTTTGTAGTCATTCTTGTTTAAACATCTTTAGTATAAGGTGTGTGATGTTTTTGTAGTCATTCTTGTTTAGTCCTCTTTAGTATAAGGTGTGTGATGTTTTTGTAGTCATTCTTGTTTAGTTCTCTTTAGTATAAGGTGTGTGATGTTTTTGTAGTCATTCTTGTTTAGTTCTCTTTAGTATAAGGTGTTTGGTGTTTTTGTAGTCATTCTTGTTTAGTTCTCTTTAGTATAAGGTGTGTGATGTTTTTATAGTCATACTTGTTTAGTTCTCTTTAGTTTAAGGTTTGTGATGTTTTTATAGTCATACTTGTTTAGTTCTCTTTAGTTTAAGGTGTGTGATGTTTTTATAGTCATACTTGTTTAGTTCTCTTTAGTATAAGGTGTGTGGTCTTTTTGTAGTTATTCTTGTTTAGTTCTCTTTAATATAATCTGTGTGATGTTTTTGTAGTCATTCTTGTTCAGTTCTCTTTAGTATAAGGTGTGTGGTCTTTTTGTAGTCTTTCTTGTTTAATTCTCTTTAGTATAAGGTGTGTGATGTTTTTGTAGTCATTCTTGTTTAGTCCTCTTTAGTATAAGGTGTGTGATGTTTTTGTAGTCATTCTTGTTTAGTTCTCTTTAGTATAAGGTGTGTGATGTTTTTGTAGTCATTCTTGTTTAGTCCTCTTTAGTATAAGGTGTGTGATGTTTTTGCAGTCATTGTTGTTTAGTTCTCTTTAATATAAGGTGTGTGGTGTTTTTTAGTCAATGTTGTTTAGTTCTTTTTTGCATAATGTGTGTGGTGTTTTTGTAGAAATTCTTTTTTAGTTCTCTTTAGTATAAGGTGTGTGATGTTTTTGTAGTCATTCTTGTTTAGTCCTCTTTAGTATAAGGTGTGTGATGTTTTTGTAGTTATTCTTGTTTAGTTCTCTTGAGCATAAGTTGTGTGATGTTTTTGTAGTCAGTCTTGTTTAGTTCTCTTTAGTATAAGGTGTGTGGTGTTTTTGTAGTCATTCTTGTTTAGTTCTCTTTAGTATGAGTTGTGTAGTGTTTTTGTAGTCATTCTTGTTTAGTACTCTTTAGTATGAGGTGTGTTATGTTTTTGCAGTCATTGTTGTTAAGTTCTCTTTAATATAAGGTGTGTGGTGTTTTTTAGTCATTCTTGCTTAGTTCTCTTTTGCACAAGGTGTGTGATGTTTTTGTAGTCATTCTTGTTTGATCTCTTTAGTATAAGGTGTGTGATGTTTTTGTAGTCATTCTTGTTTAGTTCTATTTAGTATAAGGTGTGTGATGTTTTTGTAGTCATTCTTGTTTAGTTCTATTTAGTATAAGGTGTGTGATGTTTTTGTAGTCATTTTTGTTCAGTTCTCTTTAGTATAAGATGTGTGGTGTTTTTGTAGTCATTCTTGTTTAGTTCTCTTTATTATAAGGTGTGTGATATTTTTGTAGTCATTCTTGTTCAGTTCTCTTTAGTATAAGATGTGTGGTGTTTTTGTAGTCATTCTTGTTTAGTTCTCTTCAGTATAAGGTGTGTGGTGTTTTTGTAGTCATTCTTGTTAAGTTCTCTTTAGTATAAGGTGTGTGATGTTTTTGTAGTCATTCTTGTTTAGACCTTTTTAGTATAAGGTGTGTGATGTTTTTGCAGTCATTGTTGTTCAGTTCTCTTTAATATAAGGTGTGTGGTGTTTTTGTAGTCATTCTTGTTTAGTTCTCTTTAGTATAAGGTGTGTGATGTTTTTGTAGTCATTCTTGTTAAGTTCTCTTTAGTATAAGGTGTGTGATGTTTTTATAGTCATTCTTGTTTAGTCCTCTTTAGTATTAGGTGTGTGGTGTTTTTGTAGTCATTCTTGTTAAGTTCTCTTTAGTATAAGGTGTGTGATGTTTTTGTAGTCATTCTTGTTTAGTCCTTTTTAGTATAAGGTGTGTGATGTTTTTGCAGTCATTGTTGTTCAGTTCTCTTTAATATAAGGTGAGTGGTGTTTTTTAGTCATTCTTGTTTAGTTCTTTTTGCATAAGTTGTGTGGTGTTTTTGTAGTCATTCTTGTTTAGTTCTCTTTAGTATAAGGTGTGTGATGTTTTTGTAGTCATTCTTGTTTAGTTCTCTTTAGTATAAGGTGTGTGATGTTTTTGTAGTCATTCTTGTTTAGTCCTCTTTAGTATAAGGTGTGTGATGTTTTTGTAGTCATTCTTGTTTAGTCCTCTTTAGTATAAGGTATGTGGTGTTTTTGTAGTCATTCTTGTTTAGTTCTCTTTAGTATAAGGTGTGTGGTGCTTTTTAGTCATTCTTGTTTAGTTCTCTTTAGCATAAGGTGTGTGATGTTTTTGTAGTCATTCTTGTTTAGTCCTCTTTAGTATAAGGTGTGTGATGTTTTTGTAGTCATTCTTGTTTAGTCCTCTTTAGTATAAGGTATGTGATGTTTTTGCAGTCATCGTTGTTCAGTTCTCTTTAATATAAGGTGTGTGGTGTTTTTTAGTCATTCTTGTTTAGTTCTTTTTGCATAAGTTGTGTGGTGTTTTTGTAGTCATTCTTGTTTAGTTCTCTTTAGTATAAGGTGTGTGATGTTTTTGTAGTCATTCTTGTTTAGTTCTCTTTAGTATAAGGTGTGTGATGTTTTTGTAGTCATTCTTGTTTAAACCTCTTTAGTATAAGGTGTGTGATGTTTTTGTAGTCATTCTTGTTTAGTCCTCTTTAGTATAAGGCGTGTGATGTTTTTGCAGTCAGTGTTGTTCAGTTCTCTTTAATATAAGGTGTGTGGTGTTTTTTAGTCATTCTTGTTTAGTTCTCTTTAGTATAAGGTGTGTGATGTTTTTGTAGTCATTCTTGTTTAGTTCTCTTTAGCATAAGGTGTTTGGTGTTTTGTAGTCATTCTTGTTTAGTTCTCTTTAGTATAAGGTGTGTGATGTTTTTGTAGTCATTCTTGTTTAGTTCTCTTTAGTATAAGGTGTGTGATGTTTTTGTAGTCATTCTTGTTTAGTTCTCTTTAGTATAAGGTGTGTGATGTTTTTGTAGTCATTCTTGTTTAAACCTCTTTAGTATAAGGTGTGTGATGTTTTTGTAGTCATTCTTGTTTAGTCCTCTTTAGTATAAGGCGTGTGATGTTTTTGCAGTCAGTGTTGTTCAGTTCTCTTTAATATAAGGTGTGTGGTGTTTTTTAGTCATTCTTGTTTAGTTCTCTTTAGTATAAGGTGTGTGATGTTTTTGTAGTCATTCTTGTTTAGTTCTCTTTAGCATAAGGTGTTTGGTGTTTTTTAGTCATTCTTGTTTAGTTCTCTTTAGTATAAGGTGTGTGATGTTTTTGTAGTCATTCTTGTTTAGTCCTCTTTAGTATAAGGTGTGTGATGTTTTTGCAGTCATTGTTGTTCAGTTCTCTTTAATATAAGGTGTGTGGTGTTTTTTAGTCATTCTTGTTTAGTTCTCTTTTGCATAAGGTGTGTGGTGTTTTTGTAGTCATTCTTGTTTAGTTCTCTTTAGTATAAGGTGTGTGATGTTTTTGTAGTCATTCTTGTTTAGTCCTCTTTAGTATAAGGTGTGTGATGTTTTTGCAGTCATTGTTGTTCAGTTCTCTTTAATATAAGGTGTGTGGTGTTTTTTAGTCATTCTTGTTTAGTTGTTTTTTGCATAATGTGTGTGGTGTTTTTGTAGTCATTCTTGTTTAGTTCTCTTGAGCATAAGGTGTGTGATGTTTTTGTAGTAATAATAATAATAATAATAATAATAATAAATTCTTTATTTAAAGAAGGTTAACACATTATGACATACTATCAAGATATACATATCATATTTTCAATGCGGCCTTCTGTACATGAATTAACAAACATTTAGTGCTTTTAACAAATACACTAACAATAAAAGCATTCAATCTTCGACAAACACTCAGTTATATTTAAATATAGAAGAAGTCTTAGAAGTCTTACATAATGTACATATATATCCAGGCAAAAAATAAAAATAAATAAATAAATAAATAATAATAATAATATCATTCATGTTAATGTGCATTTTGCAATAAACATTTTATAATTATATTTAAATGACTGGATAGTAGGAAGAGAACGTATGTCGACCGGTATATTGTTCCAAACGTGTCGACCAAAGTCGCTAAAGGTGTCTTTCATGTATTTAGTTAGCGGTTTTTGTGTAACAAGATCATTTCGTGTAGCTGATCTTAGATTTTACCTATTATTACATGAGAATGTCAAAAGTTGTGATATGTAATTAGGAGCTAGGTTGTTTATTGATTTATATATCAACACACCAGTATGATAATGACATCTGTTATGAAAAGAAAGCCACTGAAGTTCAATGAACATATCCTTTGAATTAGTTCGAAAAGGTTTGTTTAATATTATTCTAGCTGCTCTTTTTTGAATTTTATGTATTTTATCTTCTATTTTTTTGCTTTTACCCCATACAGTACAGCAATAATCAAATGTAGACATAATGTAGGCGTTATAAAACATACTTTTCATATCATATGTTAAATAGTAAGATATACGTTTCAATAAGGCAATTTTAGAATTGAGTTTGGAACACATTTTGGCTATTTGTACATTCCAAGACAAAGTTCTGTCAACATAAACTCCCACAACCTTTTGAACTGCGACATTTTCTATACATAAACTATCAACAGTTAATTTCAATATATCCACATGTTTGAGCTTGTGATTAGTTCCTATGACCATGCATTTAGTTTTCGCTGGATGTAATGACATACTATTCAAAATACACCACTTATTTATAATATTCAAACGATCTTGAAGTCTATTTTGTACATCAAAAATATTATAATCAGATTCGTATACTGTAGTATCATCTGCATAAATATCTGTATTTCCAGAGGTAGATGCGAATGCAATGTCATTTATGTACAATAAAAATAGCAATGGACCTAGTATTGATCCCTGAGGAACACCTGAAGTAACTTTAAGCATCTCGGATTTTAAAGTCTTAACCTTTATCAATTGTTTTCTATTCAAAAGATATGAATCAAATAATTTAACGGTATTGTCTGAAAAATGGTAAAGTTTCAATTTGTGTATCAATACTGTATGATCGAATGCCTTTCTTAGATCAAGAAATACAGCTCCTATTAATTTACCTGAGTCTATATCTTTTAACCATGCTTCTATTAACCGTGTCAGAGCAGTATGACATGAATGATATTGTCTGAAACCTGACTGGGTCTCGTGAATAACATTATACGTCTTGAAATAGAATAGTATTTGAATGGCTATATGACACTCAAATATTTTTGAAATTGTTGGTAAGATTGAAATTGGACGATAATTACATTGGTCGTCTTTATTTCCATTTTTGTGTATAGGAATCACACAAGCCTCCTTAAAAGTATCAGGGAACACTCCCGTTTGTATACTGTTATTTATGATTGAAGCTATAGAGGATGTTATGTAATCGCCACAATATTTTAAAATTCTAGGACCAACACCGTCTATACCTGTTGATTTGTTACTATCAAGTTTATCAATCAAATTTCTAACTGCAAAAGGTGTTATGAGTTTTATACTAAATGAAGCATATTTCAATTTAATATCAAGTTGTTGCCGTAATTCAGAGAAATCTCCTTTTACAAAACTCGTCTTTTTAACAATGTTTGAAATATTTATAAAATGCTCATTTAATGCATTAATAAAATTTAATTGTCCTTCAATGATATGATCATTTTTGATTAGCCTATCAGAAATTGAAATGCCTCCATTGTTTTCTTTTCCCGTTTTGGAAATGGTTTTTAAGTTTTTCCACATATATTTTGGGCTTTTATTTTCTTTAATAGCGTTGTTATAAAAGTTTTTTCTTATTTTTCTTTATAATGGATGAAATTTTATTGCGTAATAATTTATATTGTTCAAACTGTTTTTCTTTATGTAGCTTATCTCTCTGATAAATAGCGTTCTTAATCTCATCAGTAAACCACCCAGGCTGGGTTTCATGTTTTATTCTCTTTTCTCGTATAGGTGCATGTTTTTCTAGAATAGTATTTAATATTGTATTGAATACATTTAATGACTCATTTGGATCAACAAAATATTCAACTATTTCGAATGGTGACTTTGCTAAATCATTACAGAATATATGTTCATCAAATTTCTTAAAAGATCTGTATTTGATTGTCTCATGGGTAACTCGCCCTGACTTAACATTATGTGTCGATCGTGAAAAGCATACTGGATAGTGATCACTTATACTGTAAACAGGTCCTTTAATTTCACATATTAGATCGGATCTTGTAGTATAAATATGGTCGATTGTTGTAGAACTGTTTTTACTTGTTCTGGAAGGCGTATTTACCATTTGATTAAGACCAAATTTTAAAATAGAATGGGCCCATCGTTGATAACTATACTTTTCAGAATCCGTTTCTGTTAAATAGTTGATATTGAAATCTCCTAATATATGAATTTCTAAATTCAAATGATCCAACTTGTCAAGCTGAGTTTCAAATAATTCAATCCATGATACTTTCGAATCAGGTGCTCGATAAACAAAATTTAGTAGGAAAGCTGTACAATTAGGATACTTTATCTCTATCCATACAGATTCAATAGCATCATGCTCAAGGTCGTCACGACGTGTATACGGAACTTTATTAGCGATGTATACTAGGATACCACCTCCCTGTTTACCTTTCCTGTCTTTTCTTTCAAATGTAAGTTGTTGATATATATATCATTATCATCGGTATTTGCAGTAAGAAAAGTTTCACAGAGCCCTAATATATCTGTCGAGTTTGGTTGGTCTAAGTGGTATTTTATTTCATCAATCTTTGGCATTATATGATGTACGTTAAGATTAGCAATATGTAATCTTTTTTTATTATAGTTGAACGAACTTACGTTTGAATTGTTGTTCTTTAAATGTACATTATTTGTTTCAATGGTATTAGCGTTATCTGTGATTACTATGTTTGTTATATTATCATTCAAAATAGCAACTTTAGTGAGGACAGCGAAACTTCGCTCACAACAGTATCGGTATTTATACAATTTACGTTAGAGGTTGAATTATTATCAGTTTCCGAAGTAGAATTTATATTATAATTATTTTTAATATTTACATGCATTTGGTGTATTCCTATTAAATTATCATCATTATTAATAACTATTTCTTTTTTATGAGATTCCTTTTGCAGCAATAAATTAGAAGCACAATCACATGTAAGTTCGTCACACTTGCTGCATATAGTTTATAAATGTTCATACATATTTTTATGCTCAAACTGTGATGAGTATTTGCCGTCATTGTTCTATTTCCCGTTTCTGTTTTGTGGCGAGTGTCATTCTTGTTTAGTTCTCTTTAGTATAAGGCGTGTGATGTTTTTGTAGTCATTCTTGTTTAGTCCTCTTTTGCATAAGGTATGTGAAGTTTTTGTAGTCATTCTTGTTTAGTCCTCTTTAGTATAAGGTGTGTGATGTTTTTGCAGTCATTTTTGTTCAGTTCTCTTTAATATAAGGTGTGTGGTGTTTTTTTAGTCATTCTTGTTTAGTTCTCTTTTGCATAAGGTGTGTGGTGTTTTTTAGTCATTCTTGTTTAGTCAATATGACCTATTTATGTGTCGACGTGCCGTAAAACACCATTCATTCATTCTTGTTTAGTCCTCTTTAGTATAAGGTGTGTGATGTTTTTAAGTTATTCTAGTTTGATTCGCTTTATCATAAGTTGTGTGAAGTTTTTGTAGTCATTCTAGTTTGGTCCTCTTTAGCATAAGGTTTCTTTTGTTTTTGAAGTCATTCTTGTTAAGTCCTCTTTAGCATAAGGTGTGTGATGGATTTTAGTCATTCCTGTTTAGTTCTCTTTAGTATAAGGTGTGTTGTGTTTTTAAAGTCCTTCTTGTTAAGTCCTCTTTAGGATAAGGTGGGTGGTGTTTTTTTAGTCATTCTTTGTTTAGTTCTCTTTAGTATAAGGTGTGTTGAGTTTTTGAAGTCATTCTTGTTTAGTCCTCTTTAGGATAAGATGTGTGATGTTTTTTTAGTCATTCTTGTTTAGTTCTCTTTAGTATAAGGTGTGTTGTGTTTTTGAAGTCATTCTTGTTTAGTCCACTTTAGGATAAGATGAGTGGTGTTTTTTTAGTCATTCTTGTTTAGTTCTCTTTAGTATAAGGTGTGTGGTGTTTTTGTAGTCATTCTTGTTTAGTTCTCTTAAGTATAAGGTGTGTGATGTTTTTGTAGTCATTGTTGTTTAGTTCTCTTTAGTATAAGGTGTGTGGTGTTTTTGTAGTCATTCTTGTTTAGTTCTCTTTTGCATAAGGTGTGTGGTGTTTTTTAGTCATTCTTGTTTAGTCAATATGACCTATTTATGTGTCGACGTGCCGTAAAACACCATTCATTCATTCATTCTTGTTTAGTCCTCTTTAGTATAAGGTGTGTGATGTTTTTAAGTCATTCTAGTTTGATTCGCTTTAGCAAAAGTTGTGTGAAGTTTTTGTAGTCATTCTTGTTTGGTTCTCTTTAGCATAACGTGTGTGATGGTTTTTAGTCATTCTTGTTTAATTCTCTTTAGTATAAGTTTCTTTTGTTTTGGAAGTCATTCTTGTTAAGTCCTCTTTAGGATAAGGTGTGTGATGGTTTTTAGTCATTCTTGTTTAGTTCTCTTTAGTATAAAGTGTGATGTGTTTTTGAAATCATTCTTGTTAAGTCCTCTTTAGCATAAGGTGTGTGATGGTTTTTAGTCATTCCTGTTTAGTTCTCTTTAGTATAAGGTGTGTTGTGTTTTTGAAGTCCTTTTTGTTTAGTCCTCATTAGGATAAGGTGGGTGGTGTTTTTTTAGTCATTCTTTGTTTAGTTCTCTTTAGTATAAGGTGTGTTGTGTTTTTGAAGTCATTCTTGTTTAGTCCTCTTTAGGATAAGATGTGTGATGTTTTTTTAGTCATTCTTGTTTAGTTCTCTTTAGTATAAGGTGTGTTGTGTTTTTGAAGTCATTCTTGTTTAGTCCACTTTAGGATAAGATGAGTGGTGTTTTTTTAGTCATTCTTGTTTAGTTCTCTTTAGTATAAGGTGTGTGGTGTTTTTGTAGTCATTCTTGTTTAGTTCTCTTAAGTATAAGGTGTGTGATGTTTTTGTAGTCATTGTTGTTTAGTTCTCTTTAGGATAAGGTATGTGATGTTTTTTTAGTCATTCTTGTTTAGTTCTCTTTAGTATAAGGTGTGTTGTGTTTTTGAAGTCATTCTTGTTTAGTCCTCTTTATGAGAAGGTATGTGGTGTTTTTGTAGTCATTCTTGTTTAGTTCTCTTTAGTATAAGGTTTGTAATGTTTTTTAGTCATTCTTGTTTAGTTCTCTTTAGTATAAGGTGTGTGGTGTTTTTATATTCATTCTTGTTTAGTCCTCTTTAGTATAAGGTGTGTGATGTAGTTGGAGTCATTCTTGTTTAGTTCTCTTTAGCATAAAATAGAGTATGAGAGTGGACCTTTGGAAACGGCCGAACACGACATATACGAAATATTGCAGTCTCGGTTTGATTGAGACTGTTCATGAACGGTAGTGAATTATGCTAGCTACCGCTCACGCCCTCTAGCCCCGGGTTAGGTGTCTGATGTTTATGAAGTCATTCTCGTGTAGTCCTCTTTAATATAAGGCGTGTGATGGTTTTTTAGTCATTATTGTTTAGTTCTTTTTAGTATAAGATGTATGATGGTTTTGTAGTCATTCTTGATTAGTTCTCTTTTGTATAAGGTGTTGATGTTTTTAGTTGACAACTAATCCATAATGTTGTCGTTACCTTATGTGTGCCACTTGAAACAAACATAATATCAAGCATGATATGACAAATCATGGTAAATTGTAATACATATTCAGTAGACTATAGACAATGATAGATGTGTCCAAGAAAAGCAAATGTCATAGGCTAATTTTGCTAACAGTAACGTATCTTTAATCATAATAAAATCATTTAAATAAAACCGTATGTTTTTGTTACAAATTCTACAAAATATAAATTGCAGTCATGAGTCACAGTATGTACAGTACTAATTCAAGTTAAGAGATAGTAAATGATAAAACTTACCAGGGTTAAAACAGAAGAGGTATGTCAGACAAAGTAAGAGTTGTTGATGTGTATCCATTCTTATTACACTATATAAGGTTGTATACTTTAACACATTCGAGCACGAAGACTAAACTGATTAATATAAATATTCATGTAATGCGTACGCATAGAAGCGATACTGAAGCATGCATGTGTGACATTACATAGAATACCGACCGTCAACTTTTCTATTCGGATTTAAATAATTTAAGATCGATGTTTCTTGACTCTCATCCCCTGTGTATGACTAATTGTTTTTCAAAATAGAGCAGATATGGTTCGGTTACCATATGTAGTGAATCTGAAAGATGTACAAAAGATAAACGTTATTAATCAGCCTACATTTGTTTTCCTCTTGTGTATACAGTCGTTGATCAGGCGATTTTGCTGACTGATAAGAGTACAACGAAATATGTATTTCGCAGAATATCCGATACAAAAGTATAAGTGGCGGTTCGTGTCATAAGTCTAAAAGTAACGCGTTACAAATGTAAGAAATTTAGTGGTAACGCGTAACTTTTGGGACTTATGACATGAACCGCCACTCATACAAAAGATCTTAAATCTATATGACATCTTCAAATGTGTGAACATGTGTAAAATTGTTGAAAATGAACAAAAAACATCTTGACCGGGAAACGTTGTTTATTTTTTGATAAAAACAAATTAAATGTGTCAGAAAATGCATTAATTTTATGTTTTATGTTAAACCTGTTAGCCATTGCATACGTATCGTTTTATACTCGTGTATTACAGTACACCGTGTACATGCACTCGTATGTGTTAAAAACGCCGATATTAGTATCTAGAATTGTACTGAACAACACAGCAGTTTTTCTTTCTTCACGAACGCCAACACCCTCTAACGAGGATACTGTTGTGAAGGTGGGCGTCTGTGCAAGTTAGTGAGAATAAAAGTAAAACTGTGATAGCCAGTACAGCTTGAGAGGGAGATCGATAACAAAAAAAAGTGATAGAGTTAATTTACAGGGGAGAGGATAGTAAAAAAACATTGTTCATCTGTGGCATAACATGATTGACAGAACTCACTGCCACCTTGAACTGATTCAAGGTTGGCACCATAACTATATTTGCTGGCAGTTTATTCCAGTTGACAACTGCCAGTGGGAAAAAATGAATATTTGTAAACAAATTAAATTTGTATGTGTATGTGTTAGGGAGAGGGCGTGGCTATGCCGAGTCGTTCGTAGGGGCTACTGAAAGTATGCAAGCAGAAAGTGATTTGCATCTGCGTTCGCTTCGTCGTACGGTTCATCGTACATCGTTCAGCGTCTCCGTGGCCGAATGGTTAACGACGTTGCGTTGTAAACCTTCGCCTCTCACCGCTGCGGGTTCGAATCCCACTGGGAGCTCGACTTGTAAGTGTCGATTCTTACGGATGGCGGGAGGTGTATAGTACTGGTTCTACACAGGAAAAGCGAGTGGTCTGCCTCCACCACACAAAAATCGACCATCATATATAACCTTACGTGTTGAAAAATACAAACAAAGCAAACAAATAATAATATGGAGGTAAAAAACAACAAGGTCAACTGTAATTGTGTTAACAATTCAAGAAACAACACTCTGTATTGGATCAATTGAAGTACTCTTGACGGAGTAGTTTCCCTTACCCTACTTAATTGAATTGAAAGTCTTTATTTATCGAGGGTGACCCAATTAGTTTATACTAATCTTCCTTGGGGCCCTCTGTAACAAATACATGATACAAAATACAAGAAAGGCAAGATACATAAGATATATGTAAACATAATAACATTGTTGGTGGTGGTAGTTTGAACGATATTTACACAATAATAATATGAGATGATATCTATATCGAGTTTAATGTTGTTTTTCCTTTATCCATTTCATGCAGTTGTTTGTAAAACTTTTCATTGTTGCACACTTCTGAATGTGCTCTGGAATATTATTCCATAAAATGGTCCCGGAGTAAGACATGCTGCCCTTGAAAAGTTCCCGATTAGGCTTAGGAATACTAAAATTAGTATCAGTTAGTGACCGAAGACTTCTGTCAGTTGAATTACGAGTAGTAAACATATCGGAAATATATGAAGGGGCAGTATTGTTCGAAACTTATACATAAATTTGGCCTTTTGAAGTATAATTCGCTGATCAATTGTGAGGCAATTTAGTTGTTCCATAGCGGCTTGAAAAGTAATATACTGATCACCTAAAATAACGTGACATGCCCTTTTTTGCATTATTAAAAGGCTGTTGATATTTTTTCGACTTGTGTTACCCCAGATTACATTACAAAAGTCTAGATGTGGCTGTATGTAAGCTTTATAGAAAATAATTCGATAATTCAAAGGAATAAAATATTTTATTCTTGACAGTAACCATACATTTCTGGCTATTTTTTCCTTAATAAACAATATGTGGTCATCCCATTTTAAATTTTCATTTATATTTACTCCTAAAATTTTATCACCGGTAGTAATCGGTAAATCAATGTCATTATAGCGCAAAGAAAGTGATTTATTTTCTAATCTGGCACGTCGATGTGGTGTGGTTACAAAAAGGACTTTCGTTTTTGACGCATTTAATACCATACCGTTATGCAAGCACCAGACTTTCAAAATATCAAGTGCTTCCTGTAGATTTATTTCTATTATATCTTTGGATTCGTTTATTTCGTATATGGTAGTATCGTCTGCATACATATCTGTATTAGAAACAATGCCATTCAGTTCAAGGGGAAGGTCATTGATGAACACCAAAAACATTAAAGGTCCTAGTATGGACCCTTGAGGTACCCCACACGTTATTGTTTGTTCCTTAGAAAGAGCACCTTTCAAAAATACGACTTGTTTCCTATCTGACAGGTAAGATTTGAACCACTGCAGTGTAAGCTCGCCACATTTATACAACTTTAATTTTTGAAGCAAAATGTTATGATCCACCAGATCGAATGCCTTCCGGAAATCTACCATTATAGCGCCTGCAAATTTTCCTTCATTTAATGCCTTTAGCCATTTATCTATCATATAAACCAAAGCTGTTTCACAGCTATGTTGTTTCCTGAAACCACTTTGTGACTTACATAAAAGCTGATAGAATTGTAGAAAACTCATGAATGAATCATGCACATGTCTTTCAATTAATTTTGATATTGTAGGTAATACAGAAATAGGCCTATAATTGTTTACATCGTCAGACGGTCCGGCTTTAAATAACGGAAACACTTTCGCATGTTTCCAGGTGTTTGGGAATACACCTTGTTTAATACTACTATTAATTAAATGTGCAATACTGTTTGATATGCAATTAGCTGATAGTTTGAGAAGTTTTGGGCCAATTTGGTCAAGCCCAGTTGCTTTTGAAGAATCTAAGTTTACCAACATATTTCGCACCTGATCTTCGGTTATTAATGGGATATTGAAAAACATCTGCTCAGGGACCTTTTTGTTTACAAAATCGTTTATCAAATTGAAATCTGAGTTCGGAATTGGTTGTTTCAAATTTGCTGCTATGTTTAAGGCTTTATATAGCCTGTTTCTTGCCTCATCGATTATTAATTAAGTTGATCTGTGTCAAAATCTAAGATTACAGATATTGTATTTAGTTTTAATTCTTGTTTTATTTAATTATGGAACGCTTTTTTTCTTTTCTTTTTTTCACTATTACTAGTGTACTAGCTGGGATGAAAATTGAACGACATAGGGCCTTGCTATTAGTTGCCTCCCTTGTTATCTTCCCGCCAAATGTCATTGTCAACAAAACTGCGTTCGTGGTGAAACTTTCTACCAGAACAGCATTAATGTGTTACAACACAAGGTTTGTTTTATATTGCCCCAAAAAAATAACAAGCTTTCTAACAATGTAATAGTAACATTAAATTTAATGCAAAAATAAGTTGAGCTGAACAATTTCATTCGGCCCCACTGTGGTTCAACCCCATTGGAAACCTTGAATTAAACATGTATTATCACTTGCTCAGTTATAGAAGAAGGACAACATCAAGTTTATGATATAGGCAATATATAATATGTGTAGTTTTGTTTGATTAAACAATCTTAAATTAAGTTGAAGGGATCATTTTCTGGGGGAAAAAATCCCAATCTTAAAAAAAATAAAAATAATATCCTCGTCCTCTTACAACCACTTAACGACAGCTGAGCCATCCTTAAAGCATAGTTGGTTTGCTGTGCTCCGATCCAAAACGTGTTTTTTTTCAAAAGGCAGTAAAAACCATAACTGGCATAAGAAATTAAAGGAAAAATACTCATGAAATAGCAACAAAAATATCAGGTTAAAACAATTGCAATAAAAAAGGTTTTGGGTAGGGCTCTTTTTAGTGAGTAGGACCAGCACAGCAAACCAACAATATTTTACGGATGGCCCTGGCTACATATGTCAGTAAAAACTTTATATATTTGATATAATATGATGTTAGCTAAAATAAAGTATTCAAACTGCAACAAAAGCTACCGCAACTTAGAATGAATGTTGTTTAACGGCTCATCAACACATTATAGGTTATTTAGAGCTGCCCCATAGAGATGGGAAGGATACATAAAAACCGCGACTTAGATTTAAAGATTCAATTCTGTTTATTTTCCACTTTTGTAAATGGATGACCTCAACTTGTTTACTTCCAGTGAACGGCATGTGTTTCCATTCACCTTATTTACTATAGCTTTTTCCCCCAAGATGTAGTATTTTCATACGGGTAACTTGATTTGTCATCCTAAATTCACACTGGCTGACAGCGCAGAAAAAAATGCAAAATTATCAATTATTTTTAAATTGAACAGGAAGAAATAAAGGCCTACTTATTTTTTATGAAAAAATATGAGTATCCTTATCGCTTCTAAATCGTTATTTTTAAATATTGTGGAGTTTTTAATTTATCGTCTTCTGCTGTTTTCAAAACATGTCCGCCTGCTTGTCAGGAATTTAGGTCACATGTCATGTGGGAAATGTACGAACATAACGATTACCAGATGTTTTTAACACAAACACCAATATTTCATCATGTTTTATGCAGGTATCCCGCATTTGACATAACCTATTTACCATTTTCTCATTTTACAATTAAATAAAACTCGTTGATATCGTATGAAAGGCAAAGGATTAAATCATCATTGCATTATAAAATATTCTATTTTGTGTAAGTTTGCTTTAAAATGAGATACATTTAATGATGAGACCAAGCGGTCAAATATTATCCATAGTCGTAAAAAATATTTTCTTATTTGCAAGTTTCTTCTGTTGTTGTTTAGAACTATTCATTAAGCAGACAGTCATGTAAATTGATGACGAAATTTGCACAAAAAACGTTCGCAGACATAAAATATACATTTTAATAAAAATATCCCTTAAAAAAAACATTCCCCTAAACTGCGAAAATCACTTTTTTTTAGCCCAATTTTGACAAACTCGCATTTTCCCCCAAAATCAGCAGGTCTAGACCTTTTCCCAGTTTTCTCAAAAAAAAGACGCTGTAAATGATGATCGACCATCTTCACAAAAAAGTTAATAACACCTGGCTTTTCAGCAAATACCTGAGCAATTTTAATAACACATACAAAAAGTATACATCACGGGAACTGGAATCTTTAGTGGTAACAAAAAAATCTCAGTTTTGAAAATTGGTAAGGAAATACCACATACCACGAAAGTATATTAAAGATGTGATACAGAAGTACATAACAAGCTGTGAAATCACAGTAGTGCATTACAAGCTGTGATACCACATGCCATAGTAGTGCATTACAAACTGTGATGCCACATACATAGTAGTGCATTACAAGCTGTGATACCACATACCTTAGTAGTGCATTACAAGGTGTAATACCACATGCCATAGTAGTGCATTACAAGCTGTGATGCCACATACATAGTAGTGCATTACAAGCTGTGATGCCACATACATAGTAGTGCATTACAAGCTGTGATGCCACATACATAGTAGTGCATTACAAGCTGTGATGCCACATACATAGTAGTGCATTACAAGCTGTGATACCACATACATAGTAGTGCATTACAAGCTGTGATGCCACATACATAGTAGTGCATTACAAGCTGTGATGCCACATACATAGTAGTGCATTACATGCTGTGATATCACATACCATAGCAGTGTATGAAGAGATGTGATACCACATATCACAGTAGTGCACTACAAGCTATGATACCACAATAGTTCATTACAAGCTGTGATACCATATACCACGGTAGTTTGTTACAAGCTGTGATACCACAATAGTGCATAACATCCTGTGATACCACAAAAGTGCATTACATTCTGTGATACCACAATAATGCATTACAAGCTGTGATACCACAATAGTGCATTACAAGCTGTGATACCACAATAGTGCATTACAAGCTGTGATACCACAATAGTGTATTACATCCTGTGATACCACAATAGTGCATTACAAGCAGTGATACCAACTATAGCGCATAACAAGCTGTGATACCATAATAGTGCATTACAAGCAGATTATAGTGCATTACATTCTGTGATACCACAATAGTGCATAACATCCTGTGATACCAAAATAGTGCATTACATTCTGTGATACCACAATAACGCAATTTACATGCTGTGAATACCACGATAGTGCATTACAAGCTGTGATACCACAATAGTGTCTTACATCCTGTGATACCACAATAATGCATTACAAGCTGTGATACCACAATAGTGCATTACAAACTGTGATACCACAATAGTGTCTTAAATCCTGTGATACCACAATAGTGCATTACAAGTTGTGATACCAATTATAGTGCATAACAAGCTGTGATATCACAATAGTGATACCATTATAGTGCATTACATCCTGTGATACCACAATAGTGCATAACAAGCTGTGATTCCACAATAGTGCATTACATCCTGTGAGGCCAAACAAAATAATATGTGTGGTTCAGGTAACACTGGCAAAAAAAATAGGGTATTTTTTTTGTTTTTTCTCAATAATGAATTAAATTCTGATAATTTATGTTTTAATTATTTTATTTTTTTTATTTATTTATTTTTATTTTTATATATATATATATTTTTTTTTATTTTTTTTTTTTTGTTTGTTTTTTGTTTGTTTTTTTTCTCAATAATGAATTCAATTCTGATAATTTATTTTTTAATTATTTATTTATTTTTTATTTTTATTTTTTGTTTTATTTATTTAGTTGTTTTTTTATATATTTTTTTGTTTTTTTATTTATTTATTTATTTATTTATTTTTGGGGTTTTTTTGGTGTTTTTTTCTCAATAATGAATTCAATTCTGATAATTTATTTTTTAATTATTTATTTATTTTTTATTTTTATTTTTTGTTTTATTTATTTAGTTGTTTTTTTATATAATTTTTTTTTTTTTTCATTTATTTATTTATTTATTTATTTATTTATTTTTTTTTTTTTTTCTCAATAATAAATTCAATTCTGATAAAAAAAAATTTAATTTTTTTTTTTTTTTTTATTTTTTTTTTTTTTATTTATTGAGTTTTTTTTTTATTTATTGAGTTTTTTTTTAAATTTTTGCATAAAAAGATTTAGGGTCGGCCCCTTAAAATAGGGTCGGTCGTGTTACCTGAACAACACATATTTTTTTATGTGGCCTGATACCACAATAGTGCATTACTAGCTGTGATACCAGAATAGTGCATTACCAGCTGTGATACCACAATAGTGCATTACCCACTGTGATACCACAATAGTGCATTAACAGCTGTGATACCACAATAGTGCATTACAAGCTGTGATACCACAATAGTGCATTACCAGCTGTGATACCACAATAGTTCATTACAAGCTGTGATGCCACAATAGTACATTACAATCTATGATACCACAATAGTGCGTTACATCCTGTGATACCATAGTAGTGCATTACATCCTGTGATACCATAGTAGTGCATTACATCCTGTGATACCACAATAGTGTATAACATCTTGTGATACCACAGTGTGCATTACAAGCTGTGATACCAATTATGGTACATAACAAGCTGATACCACAATAGTGCATTACAAGCAGATTATAGTGCATAACAAGCTGTGATTTGACAATAGTGATACCACAATAGTGCATTACAAGCAGTGATACCATAACAGTAAAATTGGGGTTTTACAGTGTACCAATACAAAATGGTTATATGGTGCCAATAGGAATAAACTGTCCAGCCTCATTCTCTATATACAGCTAGATAAAATATGCAGAATCAGCCTAGGACCTTCTCATATGCAGAACTGTAGAGTTGCTGCAAGTTCTCTTGTAAACACTCCATTTGGAGCTACGATCATTCACGGTTTTCTGCCACCACTCAAGTAGCACCTGAAACAATAAAGGGATCACGATGAAGACGTTGAATGAACATGACAAAAAATGACAAAATGAACATGAATTTGGAGGGATTTTACACCTCTGCCTGTATAAGCAGTGGCCCTATTTTAGCCTGGAAACCACATACTGCAGTAATGCATTACAAGCTGTGATACCACACACTATTGTACTCCATTACACCATGTGATGCTACTTACCACAGTAATGCATTACAAGCTGTGATACCACATATCAGTGTACATAACAAGCTGTGTTACCACAATAGTGCACTGCATGCTGTAATACCACAATCCACTCTATGTATTACAACTAATACCACATACCACAGTAGTGCATTACAAGCTGTGATACCACATATCAGTGTACATAACAAGCTGTGTTACCACAATAGTGCATTGCATGCTGTAATACCACAATCCACTCTATGTATTACAACTAATACCACATACCACAGTAGTGCATTACAAGCTGTGATACCACATATCAGTGTACATAACAAGCTGTGTTACCACAATAGTGCATTGCATGCTGTAATACCACAGTCCACTCTATGTATTACAACTAATACCACATACCACAGTAGTGCATTACAAGCTGTGATACCACATATCAGTGTACATAACAAGCTGTGTTACCACAATAGTGCATTGCATGATGTAATACCACAATCCACTCTATGTATTACAGCTAATACCACATACCACAGTAGTGCATTACAAGCTGTGATACCACATATCAGTGTACATAACAAGCTGTGTTACCACAATAGTGCATTGCATGCTGTAATACCACAATCCACTGTATGTATTACAATGAATACCACATACCACAGTAGTGCATTACAAACTGTGATACCACATACCATGAAGTATATTAAAGCTGTGATACAGAAGTACATTACAGGCTATACTAGAGTAGTGCACTTCAGGCTATGATACCAAATATCACAATAGTGCATTACAAGCTGTGATGCCACATACTACAGTAGTACACTACAAGCTGTGATACCACATACCTTAGTAGTACATTACATAATGTGATACCACATACTACAGTAGTGCACTACAAGCTGTGATACCACATAACAGAGTAGTGCATTACAAGCTGTGATACCACATAACAGAGTAGTGCATTACAAGCTGTGATACCACATACCACAGTAGTGCATTACAAGCTGTGATACCACATACTACAGTATTACATTACATGCTGTGATACCACATACTACAGTATTACATTACATGCTGTGATACCACACACCACAGTATTACATTACATGCTGTGATACCACACACCACAGTATTACATTACATGCTGTGATACCACACACCACAGTAGTGCATTACATGCTGTGATACCACATACTACAGTATTACATTACATGCTGTGATACCACACACCACAGTATTACATTACATGCTGTGATACCACACACCACAGTATTACATTACATGCTGTGATACCACACACCACAGTAGTGCATTACATGCTGTGATACCACATACATTTTATTATATATAAATTATAATGAAGCGAAAAAGAAACACAACTCGGAAATTTCTGCTTTATATTGTATATACTGCACACTTAATTCCACATAATATTCCAAAGAAATCACAAGATGTTTTGTAGAAAGAAAGATGCAGTTTGTTAGAGAAAGGACACGACTGTGATGTTGTAAACATTTTAATCAAAGTACACTTTGTAACAAGAAATTCATAAATGTTGAAGTTCCTCTTTGAAAAATTGTGCCAGTTCAGTACTGTATTAAACGTAAAGAGTTTGCAAAATTTTGCATCTTTTAGTTTGCTCACATGCTTGAGCCAAATGCTTACTCTGTCAATAATGAAACTTTGAAGGAATACTATTTGCTGTGTTATGTGTTGTTTCAGTCTTATGTAGCAATGTACCAGTCGATTAACAGCAGCATATTGTACATACAATATATAGCAGAAATTCCCGAGTTGCGTTTTATTTTTGTTTCAGTATATTTATATGGGAATTTTCACTCCAATTGGGAAAAAAACATACTTTTTGCCATTGGGAATGGTACTGTTTTTCAGTACCACTTAAATAGGGGAAAAAAACACTGTTACAAGCTGTGATACTATATACCACAAAAGTACATTACACGCTGTGATACCACATACCACATAATGCATTACACGCTGTGATACCACATACCACATAATGCATTACACGCTGTGATACCACATACCACATTATGCATTACACGCTGTGATACCACATACCACATTATGCATTACAAGCTGTAATATTTTAGTAGTAATAAGTATTAAACTTGTAGCTACATGTAGCTTGACAGAATATCTCATTTAAGTTTAGTAAATACATTTTGAATATTCAACCACTGTTTAAAATTCACGTGTTTATTTGAATTTGAAATTTAAATAGCTTTGATTTCACAATTTGAAATATATTTAGCATTGATATGACCCGTCTCTGTCACGTATTGACTGACTATTGAATTGCAACAATGCAGAATTGTTTACAGAAAGGATACTATTTCACGACTTTTACATGAATGACTTAAGATATGTTTATTCTTCTTTGTATGAAACATGTTATTTTGTGGGTTTTATAGGTTAGTTTAAAAAAATGTTTGGTGTATATAAACGTGTGGTCTAATAAAACTCGCTGTGATTATATTTGTATGTTAAAGGGACTCGCAACAATTTTGAAGTATTACCAAGCATTACATCTTGATTTATGAATCCAGTATCAATTTGACTTTAAAACACCTGGAATATAATTAAATTAAAGATAATAAAATTGGTAGTCTTCTTAGTTATTTTACCATAGACAACATAATAATGCGAGTCAATTTTCCTTTGTACTATTCAAAATAAATTAACCCTTAACCCACTAAGCACGACTGTAATTATAAACTTTGCGTCCATTGTCAACGCAGATCAACCTACGAGTAACTCACAGGCTAATCAGGGTTTACAATGATCAGCTGCTGATCAGTCATTTTCCCCAAAACACATGAAATGTCTTAATTCAAAGAAAGAAAAGTCCATTATATATATGTAGTGGGTTAAGGGTAAAATAATGCATTGCAAAAATGCTGTTTCTGAAGAATTTAGTGGGATGCCACAATTTAAAAAAAAAAATCAATGTTGCCATGTGTCGCTTTAAAGGCACAAGCCTATTTATAGTATTATATATGTAAATATATATACCCTACATAAAACTTGCCATGACTCCCCAGGACTCCCCAGTAGGTAGTATGAATGACACAAAAATGTGTTTGCATATTTTCAGTAATAAAAGAAATGTATTGCTTTGAGCGTATAGTCAATAAAGATCTTTAAAAAGATTGGATGTTACAAGGGTTTAGATCTGAACTATGTGTGGGGGGGTTCCCAGGTACCATCATGAGAAAGGTTCTCAGGAACCATAGCAATAAAGGTTGCTGGGTACATGATCCCCTAGAATGGTTCATGGGTACTATCCCAAGAATGGTTTCTTCCCAAGAAGGGTACCTGGGTACCATCTTTAGAATGGTTTCTAGGTACCATCCCGACATGTGCTAAAAATGATGCAAAACCATTCAAACAAACAAATGTTCCTTTATAATGAGTTACTATATGCCAGGGCTTTTTTCAACAAAATTGGGAAGAGGCCCAGGCCTGTCCATTTTGGGAAAAAAGAACGCGCTTATTTCTCATTTTGGGAAAAACACAAGGTTTCATAAATTAAGTAAATATGACCTTAATATACTTTATTTATATTGTCATCCATTATTTACCATAATTATTAACTTTTCCAAGTCGGAATTTACTTGGCAGCCAAAAACACACTGCAGAATTCATGCTTTTTCTCAAATTCTGAGAGACTGCTGTTTTCCGATTGGGAAATATTTCTGCCACAGTTCACAGGTTGAAGGAACGTGATGGGACTGGAAAAAAAAAATTGAAAAAAAATCTGAAAAAAAAATATTTTTTTTTTTGGACTACATTTGTACATACACCTCAAAACATCAAATAAATGAAAAACTGTACACCAAAAACAATCCTACCCAAAATTCTAACCCCGTGTAAGAGATATGAACTCTTCATATCTCTTACACGGGGTTAGAATTTTGGGTAGGATTGTTTTTGGTGTACAGTTTTTCATTTATTTGATGTTTTGAGGTGTATGTACAAATGTAGTCCAAAAAAAAAAAAAAAAAAATTTCAGATTTTTTTTTCAAAATTTTTTTTCCAGATTTTTTTTCAATTTTTTTTTTTCAGTCCCATCACGTTCCTTCAACCTGTGCCACAGTTGGGAAAAAACAGTCCAATTTTCTGTTGGGAAGAGGCCCTTTACAGGCCTCTGTTATATAAGGTAAAAAAGCCCTGTATGCCATGAATTGTCAATGCCCTATTACATTTACTTTCAGGCAAGAATGGTAGTTGACGCTTCCTGTGATGTCGATATACCTGTCGTCTGCATGTGTCTGTATGTATATATGGTGTTTAACACCCCTTTTAACAATGTCTCAGTTATCACGATGGTATCTACTTGTGGCTTACAGTGCTGCCACACTGTGATACCATGTCATAGACACATGACGTGGTACCCCACCTACTTGTGGCTTACAGTGCTGCCACACTGTGATACCATGTCATAGACACATGATGTGGTACCCCACCTACTTGTGACTTACAGTGCTGCCACACTGTGATACCATGTCATAGACACATGATGTGGTACCCCACCTACTTGTGACTTACAGTGCTGCCACACTGTGATACCATGTCATAGACACATGACGTGGTACCCCACCTACTTGCGGCTTACAGTGCTGCCACACTGTGATACCATGTCATAGACACATGATGTGGTACCCCACCTACTTGTGGCTTACAGTGCTGCCACACTGTGATACCATGTCATAGACACATGATGTGGTACCCCACCTACTTGTGGCTTACAGTGCTGCCACACTGTGATACCATGTCATAGACACATGATGTGGTACCCCACCTACTTGTGGCTTACAGTGCTGCCACACTGTGATACCATGTCATAGACACATGATGTGGTACCCCACCTACTTGTGGCTTACAGTGCTGCCACACTGTGATACCATGTCATAGACACATGATGTGGTACCCCACCTACTTGTGGCTTACAGTGCTGCCACACTGTGATACCATGTCATAGACACATGATGTGGTACCCCACCTACTTGTGACTTACAGTGCTGCCACACTGTGATACCATGTCATAGACACATGACGTGGTACCCCACCTACTTGTGGCTTACAGTGCTGCCACACTGTGATACCATGTCATAGACACATGACGTGGTACCCCACCTACTTGTGGCTTACAGTGCTGCCACACTGTGATACCATGTCATAGACACATGACGTGGTACCCCACCTACTTGTGACTTACAGTGCTGCCACACTGTGATACCATGTCATAGACACATGACGTGGTACCCCACCTACTTGTGGCTTACAGTGCTGCCACACTGTGATACCATGTCATAGACACATGACGTGGTACCCCACCTACTTGTGACTTACAGTGCTGCCACACTGTGATACCATGTCATAGACACATGATGTGGTACCCCACCTACTTGTGACTTACAGTGCTGCCACACTGTGATACCATGTCATAGACACATGATGTGGTACCCCACTAGTGGTACCCCACCTACTTGTGACTTACAGTGCTGCCACACTGTGATACCATGTCATAGACACATGACGTGGTACCCCACCTACTTGTGGCTTACAGTGCTGCCACACTGTGATACCATGTCATAGACACATGACGTGGTACCCACCTACTTGTGACTTACAGTGCTGCCACACTGTGATACCATGTCATAGACACATGATGTGGTACCCCACCTACTTGTGACTTACAGTGCTGCCACACTGTGATACCATGTCATAGACACATGACGTGGTACCCCACCTACTTGTGGCTTACAGTGCTGCCACACTGTGATACCATGTCATAGACACATGATGTGGTACCCCACCTACTTGTGACTTACAGTGCTGCCACACTGTGATACCATGTCATAGACACATGACGTGGTAACCCACCTACTTGTGGCTTACAGTGCTGCCACACTGTGATACCATGTCATAGACACATGACGTGGTACCCCACCTACTTGTGGCTTACAGTGCTGCCACACTGTGATACCATGTCATAGACACATGATGTGGTACCCCACCTACTTGTGGCTTACAGTGCTGCCACACTGTGATACCATGTCATAGACACATGATGTGGTACCCACCTACTTGTGGCTTACAGTGCTGCCACACTGTGATACCATGTCATAGACACATGATGTGGTACCCCACCTACTTGTGGCTTACAGTGCTGCCACACTGTGATACCATGTCATAGACACATGATGTGGTACCCCACCTACTTGTGGCTTACAGTGCTGCCACACTGTGATACCATGTCATAGACACATGATGTGGTACCCCACCCAGTCACATTATACCGACACCAGGCTGATCAGTCCTTGTACTACCCTTTTATACATGTAATATGTGCTGATCAACAAGAAAGGTGATCACTTGATATATCTTCCGTTTTGTGTGTCCTTGACATTGTGATATGCCTTGATATATTTTCTGTCTCCACACACCAGACATTTGATGATAGGATGGACTGTAACCGAGTTTAATTCCATCATGAAGTATTGGACTTCTAGATCGAGGCAGAGTGTAGCTTCAGAGGTTGGGAATGCGAGATATTAAAACAATAATAAAATAGAAGGTGGGCGTCATCTGGTCTATACAAACTAGCAGTCATATTCTGTAAAAAGCATCTTATTGACAACCATAATGATAACTTGAGGTGAGCATTTCAGACTTCTTTGGTCCTCTTATTTAAATACTTGGTTGGTTATTATGCTAATTTAATGAGTTCATTTTTCAGTAGGTTTTAAATTCAAACATGCATACATTTGATTTTAAGGGTATTTTGGCTTGTGTCTTTCCAATATGTATAGGGCATGTAAACAATGCTGGATATGTATTGGAATTTTATAAGGTTTAAAGGTCTTTATAAATAATTTATGCAGCCGAAGTATAGCAAGTGTATATATTTATGATTTCAAAAAACTGTGGAGACCACATGTGAATTTAAAATGTGATTAAATATATATCCAGTGGATTTAGCATAATTCAAACGGTAAGTTTATACATTTACCAGTAGTTAGGCCATTAAAATGCACTTTATTACCAGTTTAACTTTCAATTGAATATTTACACACTTATGGCTCAATGAAAAGATGTTTTTCGATATTTGTGATTTTTTTTTTAAAGATTGGGAACCTTTTTTTAAATATATATATTTTTTATATTGATAAAAAATAAAGCGTATAAATTTCAAACTGTTTGTTTAAATCATGTGAAGTCAATAAGAGAAAGGCAACCTCAGAGGGAGTGGAATTTTTATGTCACGAAGGGGCAGTGTGTTGCATTTCGGTGTGTTGCATCAGGCAGTGTGTTGGGAGGTTTCACACAAGCATGATGGCTTCAAGGCCCTACACAATCACCTTTTTTTTTTTTTACAATGTTGGTTACAATTACAAATGATGTATATTATATGCCAACTCCTATCAGAGATTAGGTATGTAATAATAATGTTGTAGTTTGTATACCCATTATATAAACAGTTGAAGTCTGTAGAAGGAAAATAAAGTATAATATTAAAAAAAAAAAAGCTCAATCAAACTGCCTACTCTGTTTTATCATGCAGATATGCACCTTTATGCCTGATAAAGGGGTGGCCTAATACATTTTGCTTTATTAGGCACTGACTTATAAAGCAAAATAAATTGGGAAATCCTTGCATTTGTTGTATGTTAAACGTTATATGGCATAATTAAATGGCGTCCTTGACAAGTGTAGCATTCTGTTTAATAGATAGAAAATAGTAAACCATACAGAAAATAAGGATAATCTACATGAAAAAAAGAATATTACATAAGTGCTTTTACTATCAAGGTTATTAGAGCCTGTACATTCTCAGTTTTCTAAGCCTCGTCTAATAAACTTGATAGTAAATGGCGCTGACATAATATTCTCAATTTATCTGGCGGTTGGTAGTATTTATTTTTGGCCTAGACATATTTTAAATCATTATGCTTTCTGTTTCAAAATTCCTTGGCAATAATGCACAAAATGCAAATAGGGACTTCCATGTCCCATGCCAAAGGTTCCTTTGCCATCTAACACATGGCAGGAGGCCGGTATACAGTACTGGTTCTACTTGGGGAAAACGGGGTGGTCTGTCGCTACCACAAACAAACTGACCGTCATATATGGTCTAACAAATGCTAAAAATGACATAAAGTACCATTCAAAATCGAATCACCATCTGACAATAGCAATTATTTTGATTTAGCTTCTGACAAGACAACCAGATAAACTGTTACTGTATATCATTATGATATATGTTATTGATTTATTTATTTAAAAACAAAAATGGATCTCTGTATATAAATCTACATACTATATCAAAGAAGTACTTTTCGCTGCAATTTTATTGTGAACAAAACACATGTGATATGCAGTGTGTTTACTTAGGAAATGAGTTTCCTGTGTTCGGCTTTTCATCAAGGGGTATGACAAACATTTAACATGTTACATTGGTATTTGTAGTTAAACATTTCAAATTAATAACCTATATTTACATTACAATTACTGTTGAGTACTGTGTGTTTACATACTACGTTAAATCCAATTAAATAAATCATAATGCGCTATTTCCCATTAGGTATTACATATTTCAGTAACTTCCCATTATATTTATAACTACTACCTTCCCTTTGGGTATAATGTATAACTTTATTAATTCTTAGTAAAAATACCCATTTTTAATTGCCTTCATTGCTTCAAATTTTTCTCTGCACTTGTTTGCTTTATTACAAGTTTCTAAATCCCAGAAAAGAACATCTATAAATTATACTATGTTCCAATGCTAAATCCCTTGAAAATGACCTCTATAGGCCATGTTGCAATACTAATTCCCTTGAAACCTCTACATATTGTGTTCCAATACTAAATCTCATGGTAAGGACCTCTATAAGCTATGTTTCAATACTAAATCCCTTGGAAAGGACTTCTATAAGCCATGTTGTAATACTAAATCCCATGGAAGGACCTCTATAAGCCATGTTGCAATACTAAATGCCTTGGAAAGGACCTCTATATACTGTGTTCCAATACTAAATCCCATGACAAGGACCTCTATAAGCTATGTTCCAATACTAAATCCCGTGGAAAGGACCTCTATAAGCAATGATGCAATACTAACTTCTTTGGAAAGGACCTCTATAATTATACTGTGTTCCAATACTAAATATCATGGCAAGGACCTCTATAAGCTATGTTTCAATACTAAATCCCTTGGAAAAGACCTTTATAAACCATGTTGCAAATCTCATGGTAAGGACCTCTATAAGCTATGTTCCAATACTAAATCCCTTTGAAAGGACCTCTGTAAGCTATGTTTCAATACTAAATCCCTTGAAAAGAACTTCTATAAGCCATGCTGTAATACTAAATCCCATGGAAGGACCTTTATAATCCATGTAACAATACTATATCCCTTGGAAAAGACCTCTTTAAGCCATGTTGTAATACTAAATCCCATGGCAAGGACCTCTATAAGCCATGTTGCAATACTAAATGCCTTGGAAAGGACCTCTATAAGCCATGTTGCAATACTAAATGCCTTGGAAAGGACCTCTATAAGCCATGTGGCAATACTAACTCCCTTGGCAAGGACCTCTATATACTGTGGTCCAGTACTAAATCCCATGACAAGGACCTCTATAAGCTATGTTCCAATACTAAATCCGTGGAAAGAACCTCTATAAGCAATGATGCAATACTAACTTCTTTGGAAAGGACCTCTATAATTATACTGTGTTCCAATACTAAATCTCATGGCAAGGACCTCTATAAGCTATGTTCCAATACTAAATCCCTTGGAAAAGACTTTTATAAGTCATGTTGCAAATCTCATGGTAAGGACCTCTATAAGCTATGTTCCAATACTAAATCCGTTTGAAAGGACGTTTTTAAGCCATGTTGTAATACTAAATTCCATGGCAAGGACCTTTATAAGCCATGTTGCAATACCAAATTTCATGGCAAGGGCCTTTTATAAGCCATGTTGCAATACTAAATCCCTTTGAAAGGACCTCTATAAGCCATGTTGTAATGCTAAATACCATGGCAAGGACCTCTATAAGACATGTTGCAATACCAAATCTCATGGTAAGGCCTCTATAAGCTATGTTCCAAATCTCATGGTAAGGCCTCTATAAGCTATGTTCCAATATTACATTCCTTGGAAAGGACCTCTATAAGCCATGTTGTAATACTAAATCCCTTGGAAAGGACCTCTATAAGCCATGTTCCAATACTACATTCCTTGGAAAGGACCTCTATAAGCCATGTTGTAATACTAAATCCCTTGGAAAGGACCTCTAAAATACATGTTGCAATATCAAATCTCATGGTAAGGACCTCTATAAGCTATGTTCCAATACTACATTCCTTGGAAAGGACCTCTATAAGCCATGTTGTAATACTTAATCTCATAGTAAGGACCTCTATAAGCCATGTTGTAATACTAAATCCCTTGGAAAGGACCTCTATAAGACATGTTCCAATACTACATTCCTTGGAAAGGACCGCTATAAGCTTTGTTCCAATACTAAATCCCTTGGAAAGGACCTCTATAAGACATGTTCCAATACTACATTCCTTGTGAAAGGACCGACTATAAGTTTGTTCCAATACTAAATCCCTTGGAAAGGACCTCTATAAGACATGTTCGAATACTAAGTCCCTTGGAAAGGACATTTATAAACCATGTTGCAATACTAAATCTCTTGGAAAGGACCTCTAAATACTAAATTCCATGGCAAGGACTTTCATAAGATATGTTGCAATACTAAATCCCTTGGAAAGGACCTCTATAAGCCATGTTCCAATACCAAATCCCTTGGAAATGACCTCTAGAAGCTTTGTTCCAATACTAAATCCCTTGGAAAGGACCTCTTTAAGCCATGTTCCAATACTAAATCCGTTTGAAAGGACCTCTATAAGTTTTTTTCCATTACTAAATCCCTTGGAAAAGACCTCTATAAGCCATGTTCCAATACTAAATCCGTTGGTAAGGACCTCTATAAGCTATGTTCCAATACTAAATCCCTTAGAAAGGACCTCTATAAGCCATGTTCCAATACTAAATCCATTGGAAAGGACCTCTATAAGCTTTTTTCCATTACTAAATCCCTTGGAAAGGACCTCTATAGGCCATGTTTTAATACTAAATCCGTTTTTTAAGGACCTCTATAAACTTTGTTCCAATACTAAATCCCTTGGAAAGGACCTCTATAAGCCATGTTCCAATACTAAATCCATTGGAAAGGACATCTATAAGCTATGTTCCAATACTAAATCCGTTGGTTAGGACCTCTATAAGCTTTGTTCCAATACTAAATCCATTGGAAAGGACCTCTATAAACTTTGTTCCAATACTAAATCCATTGGAAAGGACATCTATAAGCCATGTTGCAATACTTAATATCATGTTAAGGACCTCTATAAGCTATGTTCCATTACTAAATCCCTTGGAAATGACATCTATAGGCCATGTTGCAATACTAAATCTCATGGTAAGGACCTCTGTAAGGGACCTCTGTAAGCTATGTTCCAATACTAAATCCATTGGAAAGGACCTCTATAAGCCATGTTGTAATTAAATCCTACAGCAAGAACCTTTATAAGCCATATTCCAATACTACATCCCATGGCAAGGACCTCTATAAGCCATGTTCCAGTACACCCATGGCAAGGACCTAAAAAAGAAATAGTGATGTTTCCTGTTACATCCCCCAAAAAAAAGGGGATTGGGATTTTCTTTTCATTTTTTTTTTTGGTAAGACCTCAATACCAGTGTGTTTCAAATTATATATAACAACACTGTCAGAAGTTAACTGTTGTATAAAACAAGTCTATTGTTTGTGTTGTGTTGGTACACATAGAGAGCTGCAGATACAGGTACTCTGTCATCATAAAATATTAAGGATTCCGGCTGGGGGGGAAAACTCCCAAATTCCTACCCCAAATCCTCTTGGTGTAGCTGTCGAGTGCATTGCGGTCTACAGTAGCAATAGGTTGATCTGCTTCTCGCAAGTGCTTGATTCTGATGAAAAAAGCGAACTTCAAATCGACAATTTCAATGATAAAAATGGAAAGGACCTCTATATACTGTGTTCCAATACTAAATCTCATGGCAAGGACCTCTATAAGCTATGTTCAAATACTAAATCCCTTGGAAAGGACCTCTATAAGCAATGTTGCAAATCCCATGGCAAGGACCTCTATAAGCTATGTTCCAATACTAAATCCCATGGCAAGGACCTCTATAAGCTATGTTCCAATACTAAATCTCATGGCAAGGACCTCTATAAGCTATGTTCCAATACTAAATCCCATGGCAAGGACCTCTATAAGCCATGTTCCAATACTAAATCCCTTGGAAAGGACCTCTATAAGCCATGTTGCAAATCCCATGGCAAAGACCTCTATAAGCCATGTTCCAGTACTAAATCCATTGCAAAGGACCTCTTTATACTGTGTTCCAATACTAAATCCCTTGGAAAGGACACGTCAGCTGTAAGCTTTGTTGTTACACTTAAGTTATTAAATCCCATGACAAGGACTTCTATAAGCTTTGTTCCAATACTAAATCCCTTGGAGAGGACCTCTATAAGCTTTGTTATTATAATAAATTTATTAAATCTCATGGTAAGGACCTCTGTTTATAAGCGTTGTTTTAGTCCATTGTCTATTGTATTTAACATCATATTTATTCTTTGAGATGAATAAATAATAGTTTTAACAAAGTACTCCATGTGTTTACTTATTTATATACTCGCTGACGGGCATTCGTTGATTTACATATATAGTTTATATTACTACCATATCATCCCTTATTTGTAAATAGTTTTATTTTTATATATTTACATTAAGTTTTAATTACTACTTCATTTCTTCATCTTTCATCTGTTGTTGCGCACAATATGACCTATTTATGTGACGACGTGACATTCTTTCATGTCAATAGATATTATCTTTATGCATGGTTTCTATTTCATGATGTGCGTATCATATTCCATTTGTATCACTCCTGTTTTTCTGTCACTTACATTGTCAAGTCCAAACTTATTCCCAGAAGCCCAATGCCACGGAGCATTTATCTGTGAATGATAATGATACACTGGAGTATAATTGCTTTTATCGGAGTAGTGCTGGAAATTGCATTCAAAAAACCTACCGCGATATATGGTGACGCAAGAGACTGTATCGCGATACGTATCATATTTTCTCGTGCCGTTGCATTGATCATTGCTTTCAGTAGACTTTGCCGATTTACTGGTGTACTTAACATGATGTCATACCCGTAGCCAGGGGGGTGCGTTGGGTGCGTCCGCACCCAACTTTTTTGGACAAAAAATGCTCTAAAGCTTCTGTCTCTAAATATAGATATAAAAGTCACCAGAATGCATGATTTACCGTTTCAATTTCAAAATTTTCTAGGGGGAGGACCCGCTAACCTTCATGTATTGAGGAAAGGCCAATAAAAGTGAGATTTCATACAAAAAATGCTCTTTAGCTTCTGTCCCTAAATATAGATATAAAAGTCACCAGAATGCATGATTTACCGTTTCAATTTCAAAATTGTCTAGGGGGAGGACCCCTAACCCCCCACCTGCAGGAGGGGGACACCCCCTCCCGCACCTACCCCCATCGCCACTTCTCATGTATTGAGGTAAGGCCAATTAAAGAGAAATTTCATATAAAAAAGGCTCTATAGCTTCTGTCCCTAAATATAGATATAAAAGTCACCAGAATGCATGATTTACCGTTTCAATTTCAAAAATTTCTAGGGGGAGGACCCCCTAACCCCCCACCTGAAGGAGGGGGACACCCCCTCCCGCACCTACCCCCATCGCCACTTCTCATGTATTGAGGTAAGGCCAATTAAAGAGAAATTTCATATAAAAAAGGCTCTATAGCTTCTGTCCCTAAATATAGATATAAAAGTCACCAGAATGCATGATTTACCGTTTCAATTTCAAAAATTTCTAGGGGGAGGACCCCCTAACACCCCACCTGCAGGAGGGGGACACCCCCTCCCGCACCTACCCCCATCGCCACTTCTCATGTATTGAGGTAAGGCCAATAAAAGAGAAATTTCATATAAAAAAGGCTCTATAGCTTCTGTCCCTAAATATAGATATAAAAGTCACCAGAATGCATGATTTACCGTTTCAATTTCAAAAATTTCTAGGGGGAGGACCCCCTAACCCCCCACCTGCAGGAGGGGGACACCCCCTCCCGCACCTACCCCCATCGCCACTTCTCATGTATTGAGGTAAGGCCAATTAAAGAGAAATTTCATATAAAAAAGGCTCTATAGCTTCTGCTGCAGGTTTGAATCCCACCGGGAGCTCGACGTGTAAGTGAGGCAGTGTCGATTCTTACGGATGGCAGGAGGTGTACAGTACTGGTTCTGCCCAGGAAAAGTGTGTTGTCTGCCTCCACCACAAAAAAAATTACCCTCATATTTAACCTTACATGTGTTGAAAATGGCGTAAATCACCATACAAACAAACAAACAATCATCTTTAATGGCTGTTATCTGGTCTAGGGAACTGCTGTTACAGTAAAGACCCTCATTTTGTCATGAAACAAGAGTTTTTACTTGTACTTCAGTGCTGTGTGGCAGCTGCAAACAATTGCCCACACTACATTACTTAATGGTCCTTTGGGATCATCAATTCCAATCTTTGTGGATTTAAAGAAGGATATCGCTTAAGCCGGTGCTAGGTGCTACACCTTATATTACTTCTCTTGGCTCCGAGTCTGCTTCTTTTCTCTCGTTTGTTGCTTCCAGTGGATCCCCTTTTCAGTATTTGATGTAAAATATCAGCAATACAGGTTAGAGGTATAACCTCAGTACAGGTTAGAGGTATTACCTCGGTACAGGTTAGAGGTATTACCTCGGTACAGGTTAGAGGTATTACCTCGGTACAGGTTAGAGGTATTACCTCGGTACAGGTTAGAGGTATTACCTCGGTACAGGTTAGAGGTATTACCTCGGTACAGGTTAGAGGTATTACCTCGGTACAGGTTAGAGGTATTACCTCGGTACAGGTTAGAGGTATTACCTCGGTACAGGTTAGAGGTATCACCTCAGTACAGAAGACCAATGTAAGTAATGGAGTTCTAAGATACCATATTTCACCTGATATTTCACCTCCCTTAAAAGTAGCATAATTTTGAAGGGTTGAGTTTTTAGACAATCTTTCGAATTTATCTTCTGCAAGGTTTTGAGTTACTGTGACAGCGGATTTGCGATTTTTCGCGAAAATAAACTGTCTCGAATAAGAACTTATATATAGTTGACTGGTATTAATAATATTAATGTCTGAAGTTAGATAAATTTATGGTGTACTGGTATTAATAATAAAGTGGACTGGTATTAGCAATATATAGTGGACTAGTACAGACCCAAATAAATGCAGAACGAACAAAGAACAAAGAATGTTCAGAGCATGCATTTTTTAAAACGCTAAACACTGAAAACAAATGCAACCACAGAAATGCACTTTTGAAAATGCATGATTTTGCGGTTTGCGTTACATACTTACTTCACACAGTAAAGACCCCATTATCTCCAATAAGCACAGGAAAACGACTGACCAATCAAATAAATTCACAGAAATGATCGAGATGTTGTGGAAGAATTGTTTACAGAAGTCTGATTGGATGATACAAACGAGGAAGAAAATAATTGTGTGGTCCAATAAGCGATATATTTGCTTATATTAGCAGGATTTTTTAATGCACATTTCGACTATAAAACACTTTTAAAAACATTTTTTACTGAAAACAAATGTGACAACCTGTTTAAAATTACCTATTAAATGTTTTAATTTTACAATATGCAAACTTTTTAAGCCGAAATTGGGGTTTTATTTCATACCCCATCTAACCCCGTTTTCGCTTCTTGGAGAAGGGGTTGGATGGGGTATGAAAGTTAATACTCAGACCACGTAATGCAATAAACAGAACAGCAAGTTACACCATGGAAAATAGGCCAGTCGAATATGCGTATTACATACAGATTCAAAAGGTCAAGGACAAACTCAATGTCCTCATTTTTGTCTCGCCTTTTCGAAGAAAAAAAGAGACTTAGGTGTTGCTTTTCCGTCGGCGGCAGCAACATTCAAGTTTTGCGTTTAGGTCATTTTCTCACAAACTGTATGCACTAGACCGTTTAAACTTTGCTTATAGTTGTATCATGGGTGGTACATCGCAACGTGACAAAGCAAATGAGGAAATGACCTTGATCCTCCAAGCAAAGGGCAGATAACTTACTAATTTTTAGGTTCAAGTTTTGCGTTTAGGTCATTTTCTCAAAAACTGTATGCACTAGACCTTTCAAACTTTGCTTATAGTTGTATCATGGGTGGTACATCGCAACGTGACAAAGCAAATGTGGAAGTGACCTTGACCCTCCAAGCAAAGGGCAGATAACTTACTAATTTTTAGGTTCAACTTTTGCGTTTAGGTGTCTTTTTCACAAACTGTATGCTCTAGACCTTTAAAACTTTGCTTATAGTTGTATCTTGAGTGGTACATCGCAACGTGACAAAGCAAATGTGGAAGTGACCTTGACTTCCAAGCAAGGGCAGATAACCTTATCATTTTTACCTTCAACTTTGGCGTTTATGTCACTTTTTCACAAACTGTATGCACTAGACCTTTCAAACTTTTCTTATAGTTGTATCTTGGGTGGTACATCACAACGTTACAAAGCAAATGTGGAAGTGACCTTGACCCTCCAAGCAAAGGGCAGATAACTTAATAATTTTTAGGTTCAACTTTTGCGTTTAGGTCACTTTTTCACAAACTGTATGCACTAGACTTTTAAAAGTTTGCTTATAGCTGTATCTTGAGTGGTACATAGCAATGTGACAAGGCAAATGTGGAAGTGACCTTGACCCTCCAAGCAAAGGGCAGATAACCTTATTTGCTTATAGTTGTATCTTGAGTGGTACATTGCGACGTCACAAAGCAAATGTGGATGTGACCTTCACCATCCAAGCAAAGTCTGATAACTTAAATTGTTATAGTTACATCACTTTCTCATGAACTATAATTCATAATAATGCACTAGATGTTTTAAACCTACCTTATAGCTTAATCTTCTGAAGAAAACATATTCTGTTTTGACATAGTTATGTCTTGGGTAGTGCTTCTTTTTGGACGCATGGATTTCATCTATGACCTTGACCTACTTTTTGGAGCTGATGATTTTTAGCTCTACTGTCCAAGGGCCTCATTTTTCATCCGATCTTTACCAAACTTTAACAGATTGTTAATATCAATGAAAGCTCGGACAAGTTCGAAAACCAGCCAGACCAGTAACAGCGGAGTTATGGCCCTTGATTAAGTTAAAAATGCTATATTTTGCCTCGTTAATACGATATAGGGCTATCATTTTTCATCTGATCTTTACCAAACTTTACCAGATGGTTTGCCTTTTTTTATTATTATTAGTGTATTTCTTTTGTTTATTTTTTGTTTTAATATATATATATATATATATTTGTTTTTCTTTTTTCTTTTTTATTATTTTAATTCATTTTTATTTTTTTATTATTATTATTATTTTTTTTGTTGTTATTTTTGTGTATGTTTTTGTATATTTGATTGATTTTTTTTTTTTGGATTTTTTGATTTCATTATTTTTGGTGTTAACGCCATGTTAGCAGGAAGCAATGCTATGTTTTCTAGTTATGCCTATTGTGTTTTTTTCTGATTCGTTGATTTTTGATGAAGTTACGGCACCTTGACATTTTTACTTTTAAAACTCCTCCTAAATGCCTTGTTGAATTTCGAGGAAACTTGGCAGGAAGCATCGGTTAGATGTCTAGTTGTGCATATTGCGCTTTTGTTCCTGTTCGCTGAGGTATGGCACTTTGACATTTTTACTTTAAATTTCTTTGTCGGCGCTACTCCTCCTAAACGGCTTGTTGGATTTCTACAAAATTTGGCAGGAAGCCTCAGTATGATGTCTAGTTGTACAAAGCGTGGAATATCAATAAAATCTTGGACAAGTTCGAAAACCAGCTGAATATTGTTAGTAACGACAGGTAATGGCCCTTGATTTTTTGAAAAATGCTATATTGTATTTTCCTTTGTTAAATCTGTAGTTACTTCATGTTTTATCTGATCTTTACCATATTTGTTTAGAATGTTAATATAACTCCCAACCCATTTTTATGAAATTTCATTCATAGAAGAAGTGGGACAAATTAAAAAATTCCATGCCAGACTAGACAGCAGACTTAATGCCCATGGTTACCTGAAGATCTAGCGATCTAATGCCATCCTTTCCCAGTTGTTTTTGCAATGTTTTTAAAAAAATAATGATGGGAATTTTATGTCGACAACCCTTGATATAAGAGCCGTTTTAGCCAGTAGAGCATCCACAGGCCCTCTTGGGCCTTTTCTTTTTAATAGAATGGCATTTTGTTTTTAAACAAATGCACTTAGATATCATCTCAGCAAAAGCAAACTCCGTTGTTTTTAGTTACTAAAATGTTTACAAACTTTCATTTAAGCACCATTGACGTTTTTAGCTCTACTGATCAGAGATCAGCAGAGCTTATGCCGTGGTGCGGCGTCCGTCGTCCGTCTGTCCGTAAACTTTTATTTGTAGCGACAACTCCTCTGAAACTACTGGATGGATATTCATGAAACTTTACAGAAATGTTGCCTATGAAGTCTAGATGATCCTAGCAAAAATTCATGTTGATGTGAAATCCAAGATGGCCACCAAAGCTAAAAATAGATTTTTAAAGTACAAGTTTGTAGCGACTACTTCCTGAAAACTCTAAGTGATATTGATATGGGACTTTTTCTAAAATGATCAGCATGACATGATGTTGGTCCTTGTCGAAAATCGTTTTGATTCGACGTTAAACATGGCTGCCAGCCGCCATCTTTGTTTACATAGAGTAATATAGGGAAAACTTGTAGCGACTACTACTCTGAAACTACTTGACGGATTTTCGTGAAACTTCACAGGAATGTTGCTCTTGATGTCTAATTGATCCTAGCAAAATTTCAGGTCGGCCGGAAATTCAAGATGGCCGCCACGGCTAAAAATAGATTTTCAAAATTCAAGTTTGGAGCGACTACTTCTTGAAAACTATAAGTGATATTGATATGGGACTTTTTCTAAAATGATCAGTATGACATGATGTTGATCCTTGTCAAAAATTATTTTGATTTGACATTAAACATGGCCGCAGCGGCCATCTTTGTTTACATAGTTATATAATGAAAACTTGTTGCGACTACCCCTATGAAACTACTTGATGGATTTTCATGAAACTTCACAGGAATGTTGACCTAGCTATCTTAAATCTATCGGAAGATCTTCAAGGTCATTGACCTCTTGTTATATTTACGTCCCAGGGCTGGCGTGGCGCAGTCGGTAGCGCGGCGGATTTGTAACCGGAGGCCCCGGGTTCAATCCTCCGTGGTGCCAGTGAATTCCGTCGGTGTGTTCTTAGGGCAAGACACTTTACCTTAGCGGATGGGGACGTAAACCGGGCTGTCCCGTGTATCGGTCTATCCTCCGAGCACGTTAAAGAACTATAGGAATCTATTCAATAATAAGAGTAGGGCAGGTTCCCGGATTACTATGTATCCTTCCCCTCTCTCTGGGGCGGCTCTAAATAACCTATACTGTGTTGATGAGCCGTTAAACAACATTCAGTTCAAATTATATTTACATCCAGCCCCCATTAGGCGAGACATAAGAATCCACGGATTTCTTGTTGAATTTAGAATTAGTAAAATCTATTACTAATCTGCTGGTTGGTCTGATTAATATTGTTAAGTTTAAAAAACTATTAACTGATTGTTAAGGTTCAACGTCCTCTTTGACGATAAGTTGACTTGCCGGTATTGATCCTTTAATTCTATGAAAAATAATTCAAGTAGGTAATATATAATTTTACATTAATGGTTTTGACCTAAGACTGATAAATCAGTGAATTAATATAATAGAATTTCTTTGACAAGTGCTTGAGTGGTCATAATCAATGAGCAAACATGTGGAGCAATAAAAACAAAAGGCATATGACTGGCGGTTAGTTGATTACTTTTCTAAATGATTGAGCACCCTGCAGTCCTGCACTTTTACTCAATCTCCGGTTAATATAGGCTAGCTTTTGCCTACTGGAAGCACTGAAAGTGAAAATCGTAAGTGGTATACTATATACAAACACTAGCTATATATAATAGCCTGATATGACCTATAACGTTTTGATGGGAATCTAAATAAGGATTTAAAATCATAAGTGGATTGTTGCGGAGATGTATTATTAAGGTAAAAAAAGCTATATAATATCCTGGTATGACATATAACATTTTGATGGGAATCTAAATATGATATTAAGGATTTAAAACTGTAAGTGGATTGGTATGGAGATGTAATATTAAGGTAAAAAAAGCTGTATAATATCCTGGTATGACATATAACATTTTGATGGGAATCTAAATATGATATTAAGGATTTAAAACTGTAAGTGGATTGGTATGGAGATGTAATATTAAGGTAAAAAAACCTATATAATATCCTGGTATGACATATAACATTTTGATGGGAATCTAAATATGATATTAAGGATTTAAAACCGTAAGTGGATTGGTATGATTGGTATGGAGATTGTAATATTCTAGTAAAAAATCTATATAATAGCCTGATATGACATATAACATTTGGATGGAAAGTAACTACATTATAACTAAGGTCTTGTTCTGATGTATGATAATTATGTTTTATATGGTCTTCGTGTGCATAACTATCTCCAGTGTTAGCTATGCATGCATAACTAACCCCAGTTAGCTATGTGTGCATAATTAACTCCAGTGTTAGCTATGCATGCATAACTAACCCCAATTAGCTATGTGTGCATAATTAACTCCAGTGTTAGCTATGCAGGCATAACTTACCCCAATTAGCTATGTGTGCATAATTAACTCCAGTGTTAGCTATGCATGCATGACAAACCCCAATTAGCTATGTGTGCATAATTAACTCCAGTGTTAGCTATGCAAGCATAACTAACCCCAGTTAGCTATGTGTGCATAATTAACTCCAGTGTTAGCTATGCATGCAAAACTAACCCCATGCATACATAACTAACCCGAATTAGCTATTTGTGCATAATTAACTCCAGTGTTAGCTATGCAGGCATAACTAATCCCAATTAGCTATGTATGCATAATTAACTCCAGTGTTAGCTATGCAGGCATGACTAACCCCAATAAGCTATGTGTGCATAATTAACTCCAGTGTTAGCTATGCATGCATGACAAACCCCAATTAGCTATGTGTGCATAATTAACTCCAGTGTTAGCTATGCACGCATAACTAACCCCATTAGCTATGTGTGCATAACTAACTCCAGTGTTAGCTATGCACGCGTGACAAACCCCAATTACCTATGTGTGCATAATTACCTCCAGTGTTAGCTATGCACGCATAACTAACCCCAATTAGCTATGTTTGCATAATTAACTCCAGTGTTAGCTATGCATGCATAACTAACCCCAATTAGCTATGTGTGCTCTGCATGCATAACTAACCCCTATTAGCTATGCGTGCATAATTAACTCAAGTGTTAGCTATGCAGGCATAACTCACCCCAATTAGCTATGTGTGCATAATTAACTCCAGTGTTAGCTATGCATGCATAACTAACCCCAATTAGCTATGTGTGCATACTTAACTCCAGTGTTAGCTATGCATGCATAACTAACCCCAATTAACTATGTGTGCATAATTAACTCCAATGTTAGCTATGCACACATAACTAACCCCTTTAGCTATGCATGCATGACAAACCCCAATTAGCTATGTGTGCATAATTAACTCCAGTGTTAGCTATGCATGCATAACTAACCCCAGTTAGCTATGTGTGCACAATTAACTCCAGTGTTACCTATGCACGCATAACTAACCCAATTAGCTATGTGTGCATAATTAACTCCAGTGTTAGCTATGCAGGCATAACTAACTCCATTAGCTATGCGTGCATGACAAACCCCAATTAGCTATGTGTGCATAATTAACTCCAGTGTTAGCTATGTGTGCATAATTAACTCCAGTGTTTGCTATGCACGCATAACTAACCCCAGTTAGCTATGTGTGCATAATTAACTCCAGTGTTAGCTATGCATGCATGACAAACCCCAATTAGCTATGTGTGCATAATTAACTCCAGTGTTAGCTATGCATGCATAACTAACCCCATTAGCTATGCATGCATGACTAACCCCAATTAGCTATGTGTGCATAATTAACTCCAGTGTTAGCTATGCACGCATAACTAACGCATTAGCTATGCATGAATAATTAACCCCATAAGCTATGCATGCATAACTAACCCCAGTTATCTATGTATGCATAATTGACTCCAGTGTTAGCTATGCACGCATAACTAACCCCAATTAGCTATGCATGCATGACAAACTACAGACATAAATGTAATCATTTCTATATAGTATACCTAGTTAGCTGTCACATAACATATCAAACACAGCATGTTTAATAGGAAATCATTATTTTTAGTACAACAAAGGCACCAAACAACACCTTAGTAATATCCATTCCATTTCTTTTTTATTGCCCTAGATTCTAGATTAACAAATGATTGATTCTGTGTTCACATAAAACCCTGTTTACTGCTCTTCATACATGTATATGTGTATTATAGAATAGGTGTCATATGAGATTCATATACAAATCATATGACTCTTATGTGTGGCAAAATTGTAGTGTATTCCTGAAGTTTAATTGAAATGGTCAATAACTTGGACACACAGTTCATTACTTGCATGGTATACTTTAAGTATAGGTTTATTATGTCGGACATCGTATTAACGTTTACATAACGTATGACGTCTAGAGAAATTTATCCCTATTAGTGAATAACTCGGACAAATCATGTTAAATACTAATTGAATCTAACATTCATGTCATGTGGGGGTGGGGGGGCCAGAGTATGCCTAATGGCCCCCTCCCCGCCCCCTTTGAAAAAAAAATGGTTAGCACTCAAATTTTTTCCCTTTATAATGTTGTGTGTTTTGGTGTAATTCAGCCTGGAAAACAATGTTTTTTTTGCTTGAAAAAGTTTGGTCCCCCATATAATTGTTTGGACCCCCTAATAATTGAAAGAGACTTTTTTTGATTGTCAAATATATTTTTCAAAAAGTTTGCACCCCCGCCCCCCGCACCCCCTTCACTCAACACAAATTGAAATGTTCCTTATTATCGCCCATGCATGTTCATTTCAAATATCAAACTCTTTTAATTTTTTGTTGTCTTAAAGGCTCGAATATATGAAAATTTAATATTCAACTCATTTTATATTTCTTATTATAAAATGGTGTCGCCCAGTGGATATTACAGTGGACTTGAAACAGGAGGATCAACGGGGTTCAAGCCACAGTTTCATCAGTGTGTTTTTGGGCAAGACACTTTACCTCAGCCTCGTCCATCGGATGGGGATGTAAACCGGGCGGTCCAGTGTTTCATGCAGGTCTATCCTCCGAGAATGTTACAGAACCATAGAAATCTATTCAGTTATAACAGTAGAGCAGGTTCCCAGATTTCTATCATCATTAGCCGATCTATGGAGTAGTGCTGGGTATTGCATCCAAAAAATTGTATCGCGATATATTGCGATACAAGAGACTGTATCGTGATATGTAACATAGTATATTGTCTTGTATAACTGTGTTGATCATTTCAATAGACTTTCCGATTTCCTGGTGTACTTCGATGCAGATGACATAACGTGATGCAATGTTGTTGTGATTGTGAATGAGAAACATTACGCATGGCAGTTCTGATATTGACGAAGTCTGCTTTCTGTTTTGAATTTGTATTCAACGTCGAGTAATGTCTTCGCAAGTGAGTTACCAAATGTGTTGTGCTGCCGGAGCAATTACAAAATGCAACATTGCCTAGATCTATTATTGTAGCACACTTTTTAAGCCCAAAGTGATCCCAAAAACACGATTTTGCTCTTTTGTTTTTAACATTTCTCAGTCACTTGAATCGGCCATGCTCGTCTGAGTGCATGTTACCCAGCACTACATATTACGATAAACGAACACCAGATATTATTGAGTGCGTCTATTTTTAACTATGATGGTGCCCACTTCCCAATATGTGTATTTACGATTGTATTACAAACAAGGGAACCATACGAAGTTAAAAATAGATCTTAGTCGCCGATTACTATTGACTTCCATAATCAAAACACATGTGTAGAGAAAAACGGTAGGAACCGGTAAATATCACACTATTATTTTGAGGTCCGTATCAAAATACATCCGATAAACCGATAATACCTCGCAGCACTACTACGGAGTGGCTTTTAAGTAACCTATAATGTGGATGAGCCATTAAACAACATCCATTTCAATTCATTATAGAGAACCTTTTACTGGGTTCATTTTATATATAAGGCCAAAAAAATGGGTGAAGTTTCCTTTTTTTTTTGCTTTTTTTTTGTTGCTTTTTTGGAGCAAGATATTGTGAGATTCTACATTATTTATCTCATAAACCCCATACAACTGAAAGTTTCTCTGTGATGTCAGTTTACCTCGATATATCATGATAAATCATTGTTCAGAACAAATTTTTTTTTTCATAAAAAGTTTTAGGGTAGGCCCCTTCCAAATAGTCGGTCGGGCCACCGGAAACACAGGTATTTTTTTTTTTGGCCTAAAATGAACTCAGTAAAAGTTCTCTTTTCATGTAAATTTCCCTATATTTGTTCAGTGAACAAGAACCACATATATATTCATTTTTGGACTTGGCCTCATCATAAGTAATGTCACGTTCTACCTTCACATTTCCCTTTTCAATAGTATTGTTAAAGCTACAGAGTCCCTATATCAATCGATTTCTTTTTTGTAGGCGTGTCTTTATTTGTAACTTCATGTTCACCAGCTCATGTCGAAATCGGGTATTTAAGCGAGCAAATATAGCGCATGAAATCATTTACTGTATATACATCGACCAGTGCACATCGTACCTTTACACAGGTAACAGTAATTTTTACCGAAAAAAAAAGTTAGCTTCTTTCGGGGCTCGAACACACGACCTTCTGATTTCAAGTCCTGTGCTCTAACCACTGAACTACAACGCTACTTGAGAAAATAGTATACTAACTACCATATATTATGAGGCAAAATAACTTAACATATTTGAACGCAACTAAAGATGGATCAATACATATGCAGTCCATATTGTCGCACGTGTAAATTAACATTGCCTGGTGTAATACTGTATCTTATCAATATGAAACTAATACTTCGTCTCAAATCAACCATATATCGACTTGTTTTTTAGTGCTTGATGAGTTTGTGTGCGCGCTCTTGTTATTACGTAATGCCTATTAGTGTTAAAAATGCTACAACATACCAATAAATAGCAGTGGTCTAGAGGTTCAGCATACATCTTCCAAATCTTAAAAGTGCAAAGGCTGTGGTTCAAATCCCGTTCCGGGCAACTATTTTTTTATCACATATATTCTGGAGCCGTATATTTATCGATGTTACCTGTACGAAGGCTAAATAAAAATGTGAAATTTTACGTATCGATTTCTCCTTATATACCGACTTTTGGGGTGTTTGTCGATTTGAAACTACTTCACATGTGACTCATTCATATTCATGAGTTATTATCAGTTAAAATAGGGACTGTACAGCTTTAAGAACATTATAGGTATAATCGAATGCAGTCATTATTGCACTTTTATTATGGTTAGAAAGGATTATCAGTTTTTATTACCTCAAATAGGATTAAATGATTGACAATGTTTGCTGACCATTCATGAAATAATAACAGATTATGAAAACAGGACTATGTTTGTTGACTAGAGTAAGGTATGTTGAATTTTTGTTAATACTGTAGTAGACTCTGGAATAAATGTCTCATTAGCCTGTATAATGACCCCGCTTACTTTCTCCATAACCATAATCTGTAGGGAAAAACAACTTTTTTATTTTATATTAATTTGTAAATACATGAAAATATGTCGCTATACAGTTTAGGCAAGCTAAAAGGGACATGTGATTTATTTATACAATGCTGTTTTTCTTGAAAGCTGCATGTAAATATTAAAACTTGGAAAATTTATATTTAAGTATGACCAACAATTAGGGCAAATAATGTTACATTTGTCCATCTGTACATATGACATCTTGGGTAAGATTTTTCAAACATCCATTTCTTCAAACACATACATCTAGGTGTCAAATTACTATACATTTTGATGACCTGTGAATTGAATTGAATTGGAGTTTATAGTCACACCAACAGCTAAGGTCATACGGCGACTTTCCAGCTTCCATCGATGGGGTGGAGAAAGACCCCAGATGCCCCTCCGGGCAATTTTCAAGCACGGGCGGGCACCTTGTTAAAACCACCTAACGCAAGCCAGCTGGATAGCTTCCTCACATAAAGATTCCTAGGGTACTGAGGGATTGAACCACATCAGTGAGGGTGATGACCTGTGAATCTTGAGCTTTGATTCTTACATTAGCTTCTTTCTTAGTTCAGTGCTGCAGGTAGACTGCATATCCATGCAAATTATATTTTTATATTTCGAAGTACTCATTTTATTTTGAAATGGCATGGACTGAATTTTTCCTGGTACGCTATTCTTTTGAAAACTGCGTATTTTGGAGCTTCTTTTTGCCAATTGGAGTTTTTGTAGCACGTAGCATACTTCCGTGAGACAATTTTACTGATTTTATGAAACAGCGACACTGGTTATTTACAGTTTTCTCCCTTTGGCATTTACCGCCAAGGTGTTATGCAAAACAATGCACAATTGTCGATGTTTTCCGGCATACACAGTGAAAAAAGAGAGATCCACTAATTCTTCGTACCATTTTAATGGACAATATTTCCATATCTGCGAGGAATCTGAAAACCAAAATATACACATAGGTAAATTGTGGCTGGCTGACCTCTGAAATTGCCCATAAATATATGCAAGTAATGTTTATGAGCACCAGGGGATGTAAATAGACAGGATGTAAGTAGATATCTATTTACATCCCTGCTAGCACATTATTCGGACATGCATTTCTTTTTGGACATATTATACTAGAACAGCAAGGACCAGATTTAAAGATATGCTTAAAGATACTATAGCTATTTATAAGGCTAGTGGGTGTGTACCTAAAGGAAATGGGAGAGGTTTCACATGGCCGTAAACCCTTTTATAAGGAGAGACACCTACCTCCTGCCACAGAGACAACCGAAATACTTGACTTTTCATTTTAACTATTCATTTAATAATGGACTTATTATTTCTCAAAGATATTTCAACAAAATATACACTTTATATTTTTTTCGTTCTTAAAAAAAATTAATTTTTATTAAAAGGATCCGATCTGAGAACTGAAAAATAAAAGAACTCTGGCTTTACTGAACATTTCGACTAAAAGGACTCCATTTTGTACTTCATTGATTTTGGTAAAGGTTTTCATTAAGGTTTTCTAAGTCACTACAAGTCCTAGTTTCAATTTGACTGACCTTGACCTACTCACCAGAGGGTTTTGGTGGCCCATAGGGTAGTATTATACCCCGTACTGGATCCTATTACAACAGGTACATAAACCAGTTCTCACATGCAAGAGAAATGCAGAGTTAGCTTCTGTAATACTCTGCCCCACACCCCCACCCCGCAAGGGGCAGAGAGTAGGACCCCCACTTCATTGTTCAGTTTGTCATTTTTTATCATGCTCATTCAAGGTCTTATCGTGACAACCAACGCATATGCAAACGTGGAAATATGGCTGCATCATAAATGGAGTGTCTACTATAGAATTTCAGCAACTCTGCAGTTCTGCTGGTTGGAAGGTTCTAGGCCTATTCTCCATATTTTATCTTGATGTAAATGGAGGATGAGCCTGGCATGTTCATTCCTGTTAGGCGCCATATAACCTTTCATATGTTGGTGCGCCGTAAAAAACAAATAAAAACAGGTAAATCTGTCACTTATCTGGAAACGCGGGGATATGTTGACCAAATCTAATGATTTTGTTTCAAGTAGAAGTGGAGATATTAGGAGACCAATATTTGATAAATAATAAATAAATGAGTTTGATTAAATTTAAAGTGGCTATCCCGCCAACAACAGGCAAATTTTACATCATAATGTACACCGTTCTAAACCTACTGATGATGAGGTACATAATTATATAACTTACATATTTTGAGAATCCAAACTCTATAGACACAATATAACCGGCGTTAACCAGCCAGTCCAAACCTCGAAACTGGAGCGTCGAATTAAGAGTTACCCACTCATACCGGTAATTCGTTTTACGCATATTCAGTTGTGGATTTTTAGAACCTGTAAAATAAACTTTAATCGGCAAATATACATTATTATATGACCTGAACACATGGATAGAGCTTAATACACACGCTTTGTAGTGTCATTTTGACATTATTTGGCGGGTTAAGTTTCTTAAGTATTCAAATTGTCAAATTCAGAAACTAACATAACTTTTTTTTTTTTCTTTTTTTTTTCCAGTCACCAATGGTGACCCATTTATTCTCCCTGTAATTTGGCATGATGTGGGTCGGGGAGGACCATCCCACCGCACGCCTTACAAACAAACACATCTATAATATTATACAATACACAAGTGATATACATAATAAAATTATCTATTATTTGTATTCTATATGAGAATTCTATATAAATTGTTGTCTTTTAAAGATTTAGCTTGTCAGTGTTGTGTTTTATCTCTATTTGTATAATAAAAAGTAACTATTTAGAAGAGTACTGTTTTTAGGGGAAAAGATAAAGAAAAACAAATAATTATAATAAAAAAGGAGAAAAAAAAAAGAAAAAAAAAATTGTGTTGTTTTATATGCACCACATGATCACATTTCACATCTCACATAACTTAATTATTGATTGCCGTTATCCCTTTAATTAAACATTAGTGAAAATTGATACAATAAATGACATGACATATTTGTATAGTAGAATTATAGAGATCTTGTTTCTAATGCAGTTTTCCAATGGATCAAGAGCTCCCGTCAAGCTCTTTGAGTTTGCTCCAGGAAATCTGGCTTAAATCATGTTGTATATCAGCACTCGAGGGAATAGGAACTATTTATTGTGATTAAAACGTGCTTTATCTCGTAGGTGTCATTGTACACCTCGCTGTGCTTGGCGGTTTGTTAGCTTTTGGGACACCATTTTGCCATTGTTTGTTGCAATATTATGTCTGGTTAATATTTGAAGTGCTTTTAATGTCACCAATATATCAAAAACAGATAAGAGATTTCTCAGTTACGGCTGCGCTTGCTTATATGCAGTATCCATAGATATGTGATGAACTGCAGCACCCATATATGGTAAACTCATGAGCACACTTCTGTGATTCTGTTTTGGAAAAATACCTGGTAAACAGTAAATATCGGGGTTGATTGACCCTTGTTCGAAAGGCTACGTTAACCGCTATTACCTGGTCATCCTATTAGAATAATTCTTGGAATAAAGTGCCAGGTTATCATGATTCTGTAAAATTTATAATTTTTTATAAATTCGGAGTGCATTAAAATTCCAGAGGAGTTACGAGTCTTTTTAATTTCAAAAGTAGTTGATTCCTCTATTTAGAGCGACCTTAAACTTTTTGTTAGTCTGAATACCTGCTAGCTTCTGACATGCCAAGTAGGGAGATTGGTCTCAGAAATACAGAAATTTGGGCTATAAAGACTGTATTTTCTCCTAATAAGAACACCACCCCTAATAGTAGCCACCCACTCCCCCACCCCAAACACTTTTTCAAAAAAACAAACAAAAAAAACCTTAAAAATCTTCAAAATCAATACATTTTACACACCACCCACATTTTTCTTTCTTTTCATTTTGTAAGCACCCCTTTGGCATGGTAGGGAGATTGTTTTTAGCTCTACTGGCCGAAGGCCAGCAGAGCTTATGGGATGCCGAGTTGTCCGTCGTCCGTCCGTCCGTCCGTCGTCCGTCCGTCCGTCCGTTGTTAACTTTTGTCTCGTTAAGACGATAGGGCCTTCATTGTTCATCCGATCTTTACCAAACTTTAACAGGTTGTTAATATCAATGAAAGCTCGGATGAGTTCGAAAACCAGCCAGATCGGACAAGTAACAGCAGAGTTATGGCCCTTGATTTAGTTAAAAATGCTATATTGCTAAATTTTGCCTCGTTAAGACGATAGGGCCTTCATTTTTCATCCTAACTTTACCACACTTTACCACATTGTTAATATAAATGAAAGCTCAGACAAGTTCGAAAACCAGCCAGATCGGACCAGTAACAGCGGAGTTATGGTCCTTGATTTAGGTAAAAATGCTATATTGCTATATTTTGCCTCGTTAAGACAATAGGGCCTTCGTTTTTCATCCTATCTTTACCACATTGTTAATATCAATGAAAGCTCGGACAAGTTCGAAAACCAGCCATATCGGACTAGTATCAGCGGAGTTGTAGCCCTTGATTTAGTTAAAAATGCTATGTTTTGCATAGTTAAGATGATAGGGGCTTCATTGTTCATCCGATCTTTACCAATCTTTATCAGATTGTTAATGTCGTTGAAAGCTTGAACAAGTTTGAAAAACAGCCATATCGGACCAGTAACAGCGAAGTTATGGCCCTTGATTTAGTTAAAAATGCTATATTTTGCCTCGTTAAGACAATAGGGGCTTCATTGTTCATCCGATCTTTACCAAACTTAATCAGATTGTTAATATCAATGAAAGCTTGGACAAGTTTGAAAACCAGCCATATCTGACTAGTAACAGCGGAGTTATGGCCCTTGATTTAGTTAAAAATGCTATATTTTGCCTCGTTAAGACTATAGGGGCTTCATTGTTCATCCGATCTTTACCAAACTTAATCAGATTGTTAATATCAATGACAGCTCGAACAAGTACTAAATCCAGCCATATCGGACCAGTAACATCGGAGTTATGGCCCTTAATTTACTTCAAAATGATATGTTTTTTCTCGTTAAGACGATAGGGCCTTCATTTTTCACCCGATCTTTACCAAACTTCACCAAACTTCACCAGATTGTTAATGTCTATGAAAGCTTTGTCAGGTTCGAAAAACAACCAGATCGGCCCAGTAACAGCGGAGTTATGGCCCTTGATTTTGTTAAAAATGCTATAATTTACCTCGTCGTTCGATAGGGCCTTTATTTTGCATCTGATCTTTGCCAAACTTTACCAGCTTTTAGGACTGTCTTTTTTATATTATTATTAATTTTATTTTATTTATTTATTTATTTATTTTTTTTTTTTTTTTTTTTTAATTAATTTTTTTTTTTTCATATTTTTTTTTTTGGAAATTATTCCTTTGTATATATATATATATTTTTTTTTTAGCTCTATGTTGGACCAGTCGGACCAGTAACAGAGGAATTATGGCTCTTGATTTAGTTAAAAATGCTATATTTTGCCTCGTTAATACGGTACGGCCTTCATTTTTCATCTGATCTTTACCAAACTTTACCAGGTACTTTAGTTATGGCCCTTGATTTAGTTAAAAAGCTGTATTTTGCCCGAAACTTTCAAAAAAACGTAAATGGCAGTCACTCGCTTCATTGATGTTATAAGAGCCAACATAGCCAGTAGAGCGTCCACAGGCCCTCTTGGGCCTCTTGTTTACATTTTGATATTAAAGAGCATTTTGCATAGCGCTGCACTGAAATACTGTAGGAAGATTTGCTGTTTTTTTACATTTTATAGTTAAGAACAGGGCATTTTGCATAATGCTACAATTACAGGAAATATGCAGGGTTGCCAGCATGTCAGGGAAATTTGATTTTTTTTCAAGGTCAGGGAATTGTCAGAGAATTTTGAAAAATGGTCAGTTAAATTTGAATTTTCTGAAAAGTCAGTGAAAAGTAGGGAAAAAAGTTTTTTTTTGAGAAATTATGTATCTTGTTGTTGAGAAATCGTGTATCTGTGGCTATGACAGTCTTCAAGCTGCACACTGATCAGTTTTAACCCTTAATGCAGATCCCTTTATATTTTTGTCATTTTATGGTTGTTGTTAATACAATAATACTCAATAATAATTGATGTAACGTATCTTTCAATTTGAATTTAAGTAATATGGGTGGAATGGTTGACTGTAGGGGAGTGATCTTTCAATTTGAATTTAAGTAATATGGGTGGAATGGTTGACTGTAGGGGAGTGAGGAGGCCGATAAAATTGTGTCGTATTGGTCAGTGAGAAATTACATTTGATCAGGGAAAAGACAGGGAATTTTATTTCACCCACTGGTGCTGGCAACCCTGATATTATGGAAGGGTCCGATTATGGTATCAGAAAAAAAAATTGCATTAATTATTTACGCATGAAAACATACCAAAATCTTAACTTGTCGAGTTTCTAAACATGAATGTTATACTTGTAAACGTTGGCATTCTTGTTTAATAAGCAATATTCTTCACACAATTAACATGTCGCCAGTTGTCAATCATTTATCCACTTTAACCAATCAAACCAATACTATACTTCTGACAAACAATAGCTCGTGCACGTGCAACAGTATAATAAAGCATGCGCAGCTGTATTATAATATAACCTATTGTCAATATTAGGGCGGAAATATCTATGTACTGGCGACATATTAATTGCCCTCTGTTTGTTAATATGTGTTTTAGTCACCCACAAATTAAATATTGCGTACCGTATTTCCCGTAATAGTAGCAAACCAAGGTGCAACCCCAACGTGCAAAACGCCAAGGGGGCGTTCTTATAAAATGTACAAAAAAAATAATATTTTTTTATTGAATTTTGATTTTTTGGGAGGATTTTTGGATACAAAAGATTGAAAATGTTAATTTTGAAAAGGTGGGGGTGAGCTACTATTACAAGAGGCACTCTTATTAGGGGAAGTAATAATAATAACTTTATTTATTGAGGGTAACACATTTAGTTAGTGAACTAATCATCCAGGTGGCCCTCTAATTTACATATTTACACAGGTTTACAATAAACAAGGGAAGAGAAAGAAAATAAAGTTGACAATTAAATTTTAAAGAAACATGCATTATATACATCATATATAAATACTGAAGCTAAAAAAAAAAATGTGCACATTTGATACGGTAAATAATTTAAATGGTTCAAGATTGTTTCCCCGTCCGTCGGATGGGGACGTAAACCGGGCGGTCCCGTGTATCGGTCTATCCTCCGAGCACGTTAAAGAACCATAGGAATCTATCGATAATAAGAGAAGGGCAAGTTCCCGGATTCCTATGTATCCTTCCCCTCTCTCTGGGGTGGCTCTAAATAACCTATACTGTGTTGATGAGCCATTAAACATTCAATTCAATTCAAGATTGTTTCAATTTATGCAGGTGAAAGTGATCTAAAACCTGAGGCTCTACCAGAATGAGCAAAACATATATTAATGCTGATTTAAAGTAAATGACATCTATGTCAAAGTATAGTAAGATAGTCATACTCGTAAAGGTTGTTTATTAAAATACTCTTGTTTATATAATTATCACATTTTTTTTAAAAAAACTACAACAACGTTGCAAAGTTTAATGCACATTTCATTTTAGAATCGGCATAGCAATTACAAACAATAGCATAACCAATCAGAATAGCAATTATAAACAATAACACTTTCATACAATGTTCTCTGAAAACCATTAAATAAGAAATAAGTGGCACATTGCTTTTAGATTTAACTGAGGGTAATTCAAGTTCATATATTTTTTATGAACTTTATACAATCGTTGTGGAAGGTGCTTAGAGTTTTCGACTGTTTTAGGTCATTCAGCAGATTATTCCATACTGGTCCCAAATATAAACAGTTCTTTGTGTGGTTTAGGAATAATAAAATTGTGAAATGATAGAGACTGCAACTTTTACAAGTCTTCTTTTGAATATTCCCTCGTTTGGTCACGTAGCAAAGAATAGGGCCACTGCAGATCCCTTTGGAGGGGTAGGCAGAGGGGTAGAATCCCCCCAAATTCATGTTCATTTTATCATTTTTTGTTCATGTTCATTAAAGGTCTTCATCATGATCCCTGCATTGTTTCAGGTGCTATCTCGCTCGCATCAAAAGAGCAGTGGCATAAAAACAATAACATGGCTCCAGCGTAAACGGAGTTTCTACGATAGAATTTGCAGCAACTCTGCAGTTCAGGGTGAGAAGGTTCTAGGCCCATTTTCCATATTTTATCTCGATGTACATGAAAGATGAGCCTGGCATGTTCATGCCTTTTAGGCGCCATATAACCTTTTCATGTGTTGGTGCGCCTTAAAACCTCAATTCAATTGAATATTTCATTTATATAAGAAGGTAATGAGGATTGAGTTACTTTGTACATAAGTTTTGATATTCTTAAAGTAATGCGTTCGAAAACAGATAGAATTTATAGATCATTCATACTTTGTAATACATCATAGTCGAGTATTATTCTACAAGCACGCTTTTGAAAAAGTAAAATTCTATCCAGATTTGTTTGGGATGTACCACCACATGCAACATTACAAAAGTCTAAATGAGGCTGAATAAAACTTTTTTAAAATTGCACTCTGTGAGCTATGCATAAGCCTTAAGAATTCTTTAACCCTAGAAAGCAGCCATAGATTTCTTGATACTTTCTTAGAGATGTAATCTATATTATACAGGGCAGACCAAGTCAGATTGTTGTCTACCAGAACTCCAAGAATCTTATCTTGCTTATATTATTAAGAAGATCATAATTTAACGTTAAACTGAGTTTTTCATTTTTAAGAGATGTTCTCTTTTGATGACTTGTTATAAGCATTATTTTTGTTTTATCTGTATTTATGATCATATCATTTTCTTTGCACCACACTGAAAGCTCTTGAAGAGCCACTTGTAACTTATGCTCAATAGAGGCTAGATCCTTATCTATTGAAAACAATGTTGTATCGCCTGCATATAGATCCGTATTTACCATATTTGTATAAAGTGGTAAATCATTTATGAACATAATAAATAAAAGAGGCCCTAAAATAGAACCTTGTGGAACACCATTCTGAATATTGGTTACTTACAGATACCTTTTGTTTGCACTTTAGAAGATAAGATGTGAACAGTTGAGATTTTGGATAATTTGTACATTAATAAATGCCAGCTTTTTTAGAAGTAACGCATGATTAACAAGATCAAAAGCTTTCTTAAAATCAACCATGACAACTCCAATTAACGATCCATTGTTTATAGCATCAAGCCACTTATCTATCATAGACAACAATGCAGTTTCACATGAATAATCTGGTCTAAAACCTGATTGTGTTTTGTGAAGCAGGTTATGCTGTATAAGGTAATGCATTAGAGAGTCATGAACATGTTTTTCCAATACTTTAAAAAGAATAGAAATGGGTCTATAATTATTGACATCATCTGGTGCCCCAGTTTTGGGAAGAGGTGTTACTTTGCCCTCCTTCCAATAATGGGGGGAAAATAGATTTATTTATGCTTTGGTTGCAAATATATGTAATACTTTCAGCTATAAATGGTGCTGCAGTTTTAATAAACGCGGGCCAATATTATCACAACCTGTAGCTTTTGTAATATCAATATATCTAAGGAATTTTTCAACAGGATCCCTCTTAATTTCTGTAATTGTAAAACATGTGTCTCCAGGGATTTTACTATCAAAGAAAGTTTGAGTTTATCAAAGTTGGAGGGTGCTATGTGATCTTTAAGATTTCCTGCCACAGATACAAAAAATGTATTAAACATTTTGCAATATCTGTGTGATCATCAAATTCCTTGTCCTCAGTCTTTAATGATGAGACAGAACATCTTGTTTTTACTTTACTAGCACCTATCTCCTTAAACAATTTCTATAAATTACCTGGTTTGTTGTTGTTTTCTGTGATTAGATTGTTTGATTAATGTTACAGTACAGCTCACGCGAAACCCACACTTTACTCGATTCGCTTAGTTTGGTCGTAAAGGAGGGCCGCTCGAAACTACCCCGAGTCAGTGTTTGGACTCGGCGAATCCACACGACGAAAGTACGCCATTGTTGAGTCACTCGTTGTGATCACACTCCGAGTTACTCCGCATAGAATTCAATTAACCATGAGTGCACACCTGTGGTGATTTATTACTGGGGAAAAAATCTGAATTTTCCGACAACTTTTCGGGGGAAGTTTTCCGATAGCGCGCTTGAAAAAGCCAATCGGCAGAAGAAAAAATACAAATAATGAGACGTCAAGTGCATCTTTCTGTGTAAAGTTGACACGACTGATAAATACAATGAATAAATTTCGAAACAAATACGTTTTTCAAGCTTTTAATGCATTTAATCACAAGTTGTGTTCGTTTCTGTTGTCCTAAAGCCATTTCTTCTTCAACTGACATAAATACCCATAATCCTTGGCCTTTTAACAAGGCGGCACTAACAACGGGTTTATGACTCGGAATTCTTTACAATTTTTTTCTGACTAAAGAACCCATCGATGTTTTAATAATAAACAGAAGAATAGTAAAAAATTGTTTACAAATAACGAGTATTACAAATAACGGGTATTTAAAATTATAATTTACAGTATAATAATTACTGATTGAATTTGATTTTCATTCGCCGCGAAGCCGGTAATAGGAACCGCAATATAAATGTCGTGACCCAGTATACATAATCCGGGCATTCGAATTTTACCACATCCGCTTTTCCAAAACAAAAGTAAAATTGTCTTCTGCTTCGATTTTTAGCTCGACTGATCAGAGATCAGCAGAGCTTAAACCGTGGTGCGGCGTCCGTCGTCCGTTCGTCAGTCCGTCCGTCTGTCTGTCCGTAAACTTTTATTTGTAGCGACAACTCCTCTGAAACTACTGGATGGATATTCATGAAACTTTACAGAAATGTTGCCCATAAAGTCTAGTTGATCCTAGCAAAAATTCATGTTGATGTGAAATCCAAGATGGCTGCCAAAGCTAAAAATAAAGTTTTAAAATACAAGTTTGTAGCGTCGCTACTTCTTGAAAAGTATAAGTGATATTGATATGGGACTTTTTCTAAAATGGTCAGCATGACATGATGTTGCGGGTCCTTGTCAAAAATCGTTTTGATTCAACGTTAAACATGGCTGCCAGCGGCCATCTTTGTTTACATAGAGTTATATAGTAAAAACTTGTAGCGACTACTCCTCTGAAACTACTTGGCGGATTTTCATGAAACTTTACAGGAATGTTTCTCTTGATGTCTAATTGATCCTAGCAAAATTTCAGATTGGCCAGAAATTCAAGATGGTCGTCACAGCTAAAAATAGATTTTTAAAAACTAAGTTTGTAGCGACTACTTCTTGAAAACTATAAGTGATATTGATATGGGACTTTTTCTAAAATGATCAGCATGACATGATGTTGATCAGAGTCAAACATTATTTTGATTCGACGTTAAACATGGCTGCCAGTGGCCATCTTTGGTTACATAGAGTTATATAGTAAAAACTTGTAGCGACTACTACTCTGAAACTACTTGACGGATATTCATGAAACTTCACAGGAATGTTGCTCTTGATGTCTAGTTGATCCTAGAAAAATTTCAGGCTCGTCGGAAATTCAAGATGGCCACCACGGCTAAAAATAGATTTTTAAAAAATAAGTTTGTAGCGACTACTTCTTGAAATCTATAAGTGATATTGATATGTGTCTTTTCCTAAAATGATCAGTATGACATGATGTTGATCCTTGTCGAAAATTGTTTTGATTCGACGTTAAACATGGCTGCCAGCGGCCATCTTTGTTTACTTATAGTTATATAATGAAAACTTGTAGCGACTACTCCTCTGAAACTACTTGACGGATTTTCATGAAACTTCACAGGAATGTTGCTCTTGATGTCTAATTGATCCTAGCAAAATTGCAGATCGGCCTGAAATTCAAGATGGCTGCCACGGCTAAAAATAGATTTTCAAAAAACAAGTTTATGGCGACTACTTCTTGAAAACTATAAGTGATATTGATATGGGACTTTTTCTAAAATGATCAGCATGTCATGATGTTGGTCCTTGTCAAAAATCATTTTGATTCAATGTTAAACATGGCTGTCAGCGGCCATCTTTGTTTACGTAGAGTTATCTACTAAAAATTTGTAACGACTACTCCTCTGTAACTACTCGAAGGATTTTCATGAAACTTTACAGGAATGTTGCTCTTGATGTCTAATTGATCCTTGGAAAAATTTCAGGTCGGCCGGAAATTCAAGATGGCCGCCATGGCTAAAAATAGATTTTCAAATTCAAGTTTGTAGCGACTACTTCTTGAAAACTATAAGTGATATTGATATGGGACTTTTTCTGAAATGATCAGTATGACATGATGTTAATCCTTGTCAAAAATTATTTTGATTTGACATTAAACATGGCTGCCAGTGGCCATCTTTGTTTACATAGAGTTATATAATGAAAACTTGTAGCGACTACTCCTATGAAACTACTTGATGGATTTTCATGAAACTTCACAGGAATGTTGACCTAGCTATCAAAAATCTATCAGTAGAGCTTCAAGGTCATTGACCTCTTGTTCCTAAAGTTATTGAATAATTATGCATTAAAATGACTGCAATTAGAAAAAGTTGCACCTTTTACCTGTGCAGTTTCGACTCGGCGAACTCCGAGTTTGTCTACACGAAGTATTGTGGCGTAATTACGCGGAGAGATTTTCGCGTAACTGATTCCCACGCCGAGTAGTTTTATCATCCAAACTACGCGTAAATACGCGATTTGTACATTCCTCACTCGCCGTGAATGATAAAGTGTGGGTTTCGCGTGAGCTGTACTGTACAACTTTGTTTCTCCATATTTTGAACTCGATCAAATTGTCCTAATGACTTGTACCGTGCCTAATTTTTATTGCTTCAATAATTTCAGGTGTAATACGATAATTTCTGTGGCTATTAACGTATCTCAATCAATCAATCAATCAAATCTTTTTATGCACTCAGTTCATTGCAGTAATGACATCATGAGGTCAAGAATATAGTATACATATCATAAGGCTCAAACATGCAAGTATATAAACATGGGGCAAGGGCTGGCGTGGCGCAGTCGGTAGCGCGGCGGATTTGTAACCGGAGGCCCCGGGTTCAATCCTCCGTGGTGCCACTGAGTTCCGTCGGTGTGTTCTTGGGCAAGACACTTTACCTTAGCCTCGTCCGTCGGATGGGGACGTAAACCGGGCGGTCCCGTGTATCGGTCTATCCTCCGAGCACGTTAAAGAACCATAGGAATCTATTCGATAATAAGAGTAGGGCAGGTTCCCGGATTCCTATGTATCCTTCCCCTCTCTCTGGGGCGGCTATAAATAACCTATACTGTGTTGATGAGCCGTAAAACAACATTCAATTCAATTCAATATAAACATGGTACAATGTGTACTATTAAATAGCATATATTAAGTGTAGATTGTTGGGAGAGTTACTTTAAACGTTAATTCCTCAACGGATTTGTAATAGCGTATACAATCTACATTTTCAATCTAAATATTGGTTAAGTATACTATAAATAAACAATACAATATTAAACAGCAAAACACTCTGTGCTTAGACTATTATTTTCCTTTTTCTTATTTGATTATATTCAAATGGTTTACATATGTATGGATGCATTATATACTCGGCAAAAAAAGTTTTGGACCAGGGTATATAAAGTCATATAAAAATAAAACTAGTGGACAGAATTTAAGTATCTTTTTTTAGTAACTAAGGTCTACCCTACCCGGTTAATTTGGTACCAGAATCATTAAATTCCAAACGATTTGATTTTAAAAAAATATCGCAAACACACAAAGGGTCTGTAAAAAATGTTGCAAAGTTCATACAAATTTACAGTTACGGACACATTCGAGTAACCAATAAAAAGATTATTATTTTTTCACAAACTTCCATTGTAAATTATAATTATTGTTGATTATTGATCTATTGTGAATTATCAACTGAGATTATAATAAGGGTTATGGTCGAATGTCATGGTTCAGCGATCATTGTACGGGTTCGAACACTGCCATGGTTCAAAACTTTTTTTACAGAGTATATGATACAGGTTAAAATAGCAATCGTTATGGTAAAGGTTGTAATAAAGCAAAAGAAAATAAATCTAGATTTTAGAAGTTTCTTGAAGAGGCATGCACACATACCGTAATGTACGTCCGTACGTCCTGTACATAGTTGTCTGAATGGTAATTTTCAATGGTTTACCGTTTATCTGACACACAAATCTGAAAACTCTATATTGCAACACTTTAATTGTTGCTATTATGCAATTATGATTATCTGGAGGAATGTACTAATTGTATTGATTATTTGTAAAAAAAATAATTAAAAATAGTTTTAATGAGTGCTTTCATGTTTCACCAGATTTACTTAAATTTAAAAGCCATAGAGTCATTGTACTGGTAATGATTTTCGTTTTGTTAATTCAAGTGCCTAGAATCTGTTTTGTAATCATTGTGTGCATAGAAGATTGTTAATTCATCAAGTTGTATGCAATGGTTTTACATATTTCCAACATTATTGACAAACTGGAAAACAAATATTTGTCTTGTCTCGAGATTGAAAGTACAAATTTGTTTAATTGGTGTAATTGATTAAATTTTCAAGCTTGATGACTCTGAAAATTAAAAATAAAACCTTCAGTTTATTTCTCTAATTGTTTTCCAGACATGACCCGATTCCTAGATTTTAGAGGTTTATTGAAGAGGCATGCACACATTACCATACCCCCCCCCCCCCCCCCCCCCCCCCCCCCCCCCATAAAATTCCCATCAGTACTTCTCTTCTTTTAAAACATTTCAAAAACAAGAGGGCCAAGATGGCCCTAGATTGTTCACCTTGTAATCATTCAATAAGTCTGCTGTGTCTAGTCTGGCATGGGTATTGTTTAATTTGTCCCACTTTCTTCTATGAATGAGATTTCATCAAAATGGGTGGGGGCTTTATATTAACATTCTAAACAAACTTGGTAAAGATCAGATAAAAAACAAGAATTGCAGGGCAATCCATAGTCCCCCACCGCCCAGACAAACATTTTCCAGACATTTTCTATGATGGAGGTCAAAAATCAAGGTCAAGGTCACAATGACCTTATTTTGGAACGCGACACATCGCTATCCCAAGATGTATTCACATACCAAGTTTGGTGTCTGTAAGTGTTATAGTATTGAAAATACGGTCCGGACAAGCATTTTCTATGACAGAGGTCACAGGTCAAGGTCACAATGACCTTATTTTGGTACGCGACACACCGCTATCCCAAGATGTATTCACATACCAAGTTTGGTATCTCTACGTGTTATGGTATTGAAAATACGGTCCGGACAAGCATTTTCTATGACAGAGGTCACAGGTCAAGGTCAAGGTGACCTTATTTTGGTACGCGACACACCGCTATCCCAAGATGTATCCACATCCCAAGTTTGGTATCTCTAAGTGTTATAGTATTGAAAATACGGTCCGGACAAGCATTTTCTATGACAGAGGTCACAGGTCAAAGTGACAATGACCTTATTTGGTATGCGACACGCTATCCCAAGATGTATTCACATACCAAGTTTGGTATCTCTTAAGTGTTATAGTATTGAAAATACGGTCTGGACAAGCATTTTCTATGACAGAGGTCACAGGTCAAGGTCAAGGTCTCAATGACCTTATTTTGGTACGCGACACACCACTATCCGAAGATGTATTCACATACCAAGTTTGGTATCTCTAAGTGTTATAGTATTGAAAATACGGTCCGGACAAGCATTTTCTATGACAGAGGTCACAGGTCAAAGTGACAATGACCTTATTTGGTATGCGACACACCGCTATCCCAAGATGTATTCACATACCAAGTTTGGTATCTCTTAAGTATTATAGTATTGAAAATACGGTCTGGACAAGCATTTTTTATGACAGAGGTCACAGGTCAAGGTCAAGGTCACAATGACCTTATTTTGGTACGCGACACACCACTATCCCCAAGATGTATTCACATACCAAGTTTGGTATCTCTAAGTGTTATAGTATTGAAAATACGGTCCGGACAAGCATTTTCTATGACAGAGGTCACAGGTCAAGGTCACAATGACCTTATTTTGGTATGCGACACATTGCTATCCAAGATGTATTCACATACCAAGTTTGGTATCTCTAAGTGGTATAGTATTGAAAATACGGTCCAGACAAGCATTTTCTATGACAGAGGTCACAGGTCAAGGTCACAATGACCTTATTTTGGTATGCGACCCAGTGCTATCCCAAGATGTATTCACATACCAAGTTTGGTATCTCTAAGTGTCATAGTATTGAAAATACGGTCCGGACAAGCATTTTCTATGACAGAGGTCACAGGTCAAGGTCAAGGTGACCTTATTTTGGTACGCGGCGCACCGCTATCCCAAGATGTATCCACATCCCAAGTTTGGTATCTCTACGTCGTATAGTATTGAAAATACGGTCCGGACAAGCATTTTCTATGACAGAGGTCACAGGTCAAAGTGACAATGACCTTATTTGGTATGCGACACCGCTATCCCAAGATGTATTCACATACCAAGTTTGGTATCTCTTAAGTGTTATAGTATTGAAACTATGGTCTGGACAAGCATTTTCTATGACAGAGGTCACAGGTCAAGGTCACAATGACCTTATTTTGGTACGCGACACACCGCTATCCCAAGGTGTATTCACATACCAAGATTGGTATCTCTAAGTGTTATAGTATTGAAAATACGGTCCGGATAAGCATTTTCTATGCATTTTCTATGACAGCGTCACAATGATCTTATTTTGGTACGCGACACACCTCTATCCCAAGATGTATTCACATACCAAGTTTGGTATCTCTAAGTGTTACAAAATTGAAAAAACGGTCCAGACAAGCATTTACTATGACAGAGGTCACAGGTCAAGGTCACAACGACCTTATTTTGGTATGCGACACACCCCTATCCCAAGATGTATTCACATACCATGTTTGGTATCTCTACGTGTTATAGTATTGAAAAAATGGTCCAGACAAGCATTTTCTATGACAGAGGTCGCAGGTCAAGGTCAAGGTCACAATGACCTTATTTTGGTACGTGACACACCGCTATCCCAAGATGTATTCAAATACCAAGTTTGGTATCTCTAAGTGTTATAGTATTGAAAATACGGTCCGGACAAGCATTTTCTATGACAGAGGTCACAGGTCAAGGTCAAGGTCACAGTGACCTTATTTTGGTACGCGACACACCACTATCCGAAGATGTATCCACATACCAAGTTTGGTATCTCAAAGTCTTATAGTATTGAAAATATGGCCCAGACAAGTATTTTTGGAACATTTTCTATGACAGAGGTCACAGGTCAAGGTCACTGTGACCTTATTTTGGTATGCAACACACCGCTATCCCAAGATGTATTCAAATATCAAGTGGGGTATCTCTAAGTGTTATAGTATTGAAAATACTCAGAAAAAAAAAAAAAGAAAAAATTAAAAAAAAGAAAAAATTGAATCAACAATTTAAAAAAATAAATAAATAAATAAATAAACATAAAAAGAAATCGATCAATAAATCAATAAAAAAAATAAAAAAAAATTAACAAAAAAATAAATAAATAGATAAATGAGAATATAAGAATCCATCATGAGTATCCATGTGAGATAGGGAAATCTCACTCGAGGGTGAGAATTGTAACCAGGGACGAGGCTCTGCCGAGTGCCTGGTTGCAATTCTGATCCCGAGGGTGAGATTTGCCTATCTCATATGGATCACTCATGATGGATTATTTTTCTCCCATTATGTGTTTATTACCGGCATAAAATCAATGACTTTGCTGATTTAATGCCAGAATAAGGCGACGTTGACGTAACATCATGACGTCATAAGTCACATGTCATGTAAGATAGAGTAATCTCACATGAGGAAAATGCCTATCTCACATGAGCAGAAATGGGAGAAAAAAAAGTGAAGGCCCTATTCGTCTTGACGAGGCAAAATAGAGCATTTTTAACTAAATCAAGGGCCATAAATCCGTGGTTTCTAGTACGATCTGGCTGGTTTTTGAACTTATCCGAGCTTTCATTGACATTAACAATCTGTTAAAGTTTGGTAAAGATCGGATGAAAAATGAAGGCCCTATAGTCTTAACGAGGCAAAATATAGTATTTTTAACTAATTCAAGGGCCATAACTCCGCTGTTACTGGTCCGATCTGGCTGGTTTTCGAACTTGTCCAAGCTTTTATTGATATTAACAATCTGGTCAGTTTGGTAAAGATCGGATGAAAAATGAAGGCCCTATCGTCTTAACGAGGCAAAATATAGCTTTTTAACGAAATCTAGGGCCATAACTCCGCTGTTACATGTCCGATCTGGCTGGTTTTCAAACTTCTTTGAGCTTTCATTGATATTAACAATCTGTTAAAGATTGGTAAAGATCATGTGAAAAATGAAGGCCCTATGTCTTAACGAGGCAAAATATAGCATTTTTAACTAATTCAAGGGCCATAACTCCGCTGTTACTGGTCTGATCTGGCTGGTTTTCAAATTTTTTCTGAGCTTTCATTAATATTAACAATCTGCTAAAGTTTGGTAAAGATCGGATGAAAAACGAAGGCCCTATCGTCTTAACAAGGCGAACTATAGCATTTTTAACTAAATCAAGGGCCATAACTCCGCTGATACTGGTCAGATCTGGCTGGTTTTCGAACTTTTCCTTACATTGACATTAACAATCTGGTCAAGTTTGGTAAAGATCGTATGAAAAATGAAGGCCCTATCGTCTTAACGAGGCAAAATATAGGATTTTTAACAAAATCAAGGGCTATAACTCCTCTGTTACTGGTCCAATCTGGCTAGTTTTCGAACTTGTTCAAGCTTTTATTTATATTAACAATCTGCTAAAGTTTGGTAAAGATCGGATGAAAAATGAAGGCCCTATCGTCTTAACGAGGCAAAATATAGCATTTTTAACTAAATCAAGGGCCATAACTCCGCTGTTACTCCTGCGATCTGGCTGGTTTTCGAGCTTGTTCAAGCTTTTATTGATATTAACAATCTGTTAAAGTTTGGTAAAGATCGGATGAAAATTAAAAGCCCTGTCGTCTTAACGAGGTAAAAGTTAACAGACGATAGACGACAGACGACGGACAAGGACAACACACCATCCCATAAGCTCTGCTGGCCCTTGGACAGTAGAGCTAAAAAATTAAAAAGTCTTCTTCTCTGAAACTACAAGAACCAGTCTCAGGTTTAATATTTTGCATTTACTATGAGCTTATGGTCCTTTATCAAGTTTATTCAAATGGTGATCCTGGGGTCACATTTGGCCCTGCCCCAGGGGTCACATGTTTCTGAAACCACAAGGCACACAGCTCTCATATATTACATGTAGCCCTGGGGTCGCATTTTGCCCTGCCCCAGGGGTTACACTCTAGCACCTTTATTTTGTATTTGATCTTTACCAAACTGTGTCAGTGTCTTTGTATCAATGTTGGTAACACAACAGAGGCCACATTTCTTGAACAATCTTAACCAAACTTGAACAGATTGTATATGACCATAAGATTTCGAAGAAGTTCGATATAGCCAGTACTCAGGTGATCGATTTAGGACAATCTTGTCCCTCTTGTGTATTAAGTCAATTATCTACCAAAAGCCTTACAGTATTAAAACTTCATAAACACTTACATCTATATGGCACCATTATGTTCCTACCCAAATCAGGTCCATATCACTTGCCTTTTAATATTACCCCTGCGAAATTTTCTAGAACTGTTCATGAACAATTCTTGAACTGTTCTGGATAGATTGTTCAAGAACTGTTCTTGAACTGTACCTAATCTGTTCTGGTACAGTTCTAGAGCAGTATGTGAACGTTAAATGAGACAAATTTTCTAGAACTTATGTTCAAGAACAGTTCTAGAACTTATGTTCAAGAAAAGTTCTAGAACTTATGTTCAAGAACAGTTCTTGAACTGTCTGTACTGGAACTGTTCTAGAACTGTAACAGAACGATCTGTACTGGAACTGTTCTAGAACTGTTCTTGAACATAACCTCTAGAATTTTTGTCTCATTTAATGTTCATGCACAGTTCTAGAACTGCTCAAGAACAAATGAAGCACAGTTCTAGAACTATCTGTACTGGAACTGTTCTAGAACTGTTCCAGAATGATCTGTACTGGAACTGTTCTTGAACAGTTCCAGTAAGATAGTTCTAGAACTGTTTTTGAACATAAGTTCTAGAAATTTTGTCTCATTTAACGTTCATGCACCATTCTAGAACTGCTCAAGAACAGATGAAGCACAGTTCAAGAACCGTTCTTGAACAATCTATCCAGAACAGTTCCTGCACAGTTCCAGAACTCCGTTGGCCACTAATTTAACCTACATAACAGTTAAAGAACAATTCATTAATTGAACCTTCAGAATGCCTGGTCATACTTGTTGAAATGTTACATATGATACTGAATTGAAATAATATCTGCAGTGCTGAATACCATTTTTCTGTCAGCAACAAAAAAAGAAAGTCAATCCGCGAAAACACATGACAATAGGGGTTTCATTTTAAAATACTGTTTCTAAAGACTACATTTAGAAATTTCATCTTTCAATTACAACTATTAAATATAGATGTTTTGACACAATAAATAATTTAGGTATTATCACAAAACACTTAAATTTAATCATTAAATGATGCAAGCACAATCTTCAGTTGGACTGCCATTTTACCGCCAAAATCTCAAAAGAATGGCGTTTGCATTTTATTTGCAATTTTGTCAGAATCACACTCAGGTGTCATATATTCTTTACCTACTTTCTTTGCAAATATAAATGAAGACATGGGCTTTTAAACTCCAGATAATGTTATTATATTAAACTGTTCATGCAATAATGATCATATATTTGTTTGTTAAAAGTAGTATAGATTTGTTTAATTAATGAAGATGAACACCTGCGAAACTCTGTTCTTATACATTTCTAGAACATTAAGAACAGTTCCTGAACTGTTCTTGATTCATTGTTCTAGAACATGTTCTTAATATGTTCTTGAACATTTAACATTTTCAAGAACTATTGAAGAGCATTTCAAGAACTGTAATTTTTGTTATAATCTATACTGTTTTGATGAGCCTTTAAAAACATTCATAAACATTCAGGTTGTTATGGAAAAACCTGCTCTGGAAATAGTGTAATAAAATTATGTTGTTTTGTGGAAATAAAAGATTTGAAACTTTTGAACTTTAATTTAACACAAAACTTAAGTGCTACAAAATAAATGTCTTTTTATACCAAGTTTATGGATAATTGTTTTCATGTCCCAGCAAAAGCCATCTATGTATACTTGGGTTGTCTTCAAGCTACTTAAAACAAAGAAATTTCATATTTCATTATAATACCTGTGCCTGTCAGCATTACAAAAATAATGCCTTTTTCAAATGCTGTATCAGTAAATAGTGTGACTAATAATGGGAGATCACAATAGTTTTTTAGGTGGTTAATATTGTGACTTGCTTACTAATTTAATGTGTACTTACATTTGCACAAATGTAATCGATTTGTAGCGACATTCCTATTAAGATAACACATTTGTAGATATTTTAAGCACATCTTAATTACATTTCCTAATTAAAGGAATTTAGTTCACACTTTAAAGAAGATTTAAAGAACTTTCAATAGAGAAGATATTCTAAAACTGTTCTTAAACAATTTCAAGAACAAATGAAGAACAGTTTAGGAACTTAAAGGGCTTAAACTGTTCTTAATTAGTGCTTAACGCTTAACGTTTAAGAACACTTAGAGTTAAGAACTAATTAAGAACGGTTGAAGAACCCTTAAAGTTCCTGAACGGTTCTTCATTTGTTCTTCAAATTGTTCATGAACAAATTAAGAACAGTTCAGGAACTCCTGAAGTTCCTAAACTGTTTTTGATTTGCTCTTGAAATTGTTCAAGAACATTTTTAGAACATTTTCTCTATTTAAAGGTTCTTGAACTGTTCTAAACTTGTTCAAGAACCTTTCAAGAATATCTTAAGAAACATTAAAGTTCTTGAAATGTTCTTCAATAGTTCTTGAAAGTGTTCAAGAACATATTAAGAACATATGTTCTAGAACAATGAATCAAGAACAGTTCATGAACTGTTCTTAATGTTCTAGAACTGTTCATGAACTGTTCTTGATTATAAGAACAGAGTTTCGCAGGGGTACACTTAACATTTTGTTACTCCATTTTGTAAGCAACCGATAACCCTTTAGTGGGGCATTCAGGTCCCCTGGACACATTTTCTAGTTATTACTTGCACTCCTCAACCAGTTTTGAATTTCATATACATATACCAACTGATGACCGTATGTCCCTCTTCATCACCCATTGTTGACTGCGCCCAATATATTACAGAATTAATTGGCTTAGAATTTAAGACAGTTTTAGTTTCTGTGAGATGTCATATTTCTGCAAGATGTCATATTTTTGTGAGATGTCATATTTCTGTGGTCATATTTCTGTGAGATGTCATATTTCTGTGAGATGTCACATTTTTGTGAGATGTCATATTTCTGTGAGATGTCATATTTCTGTGAGATGTCATATTTCTGCGAGATGTCATATTTCTATGAGATCACTTATTTCTGTAGGGAGATGCTTCATCTCTGTGACTACCTCCTGAGATTGCCTTAATCCATGCATCTTCAGCTGATAGCCGAACAATGCATTCCTGTAATTGCGTGAGATATGCTCCAGAGATTCAGCTTAATTGTTTAACATAATATATTTTGCATTGTTAAAAGACTGGCACTTTCCTTTGGTAGAAATTTGCTAATCATTTGCACAGCCATCTTCAGTTATTAAGTTGGAAAATCAATGAATTGAATTGATTGGATTGGTTTTAAGGTGCACCAACACATAAAAGGTTATATGGCGCCTAACAGGCAGGAACATGCCAGCTCATCCTCCATGTACATCAAGATAAAAATATGGAAAATGAGCCTAGAACCTTCTCACCCTGAACTGCAGATTTGCTGCAAATATTCTATGTAGAAACTCCATTTACGGAAAAATCAAGTGACAGAATATCAATATTCCACACTCTATGCAACAAGGGTTACTGCAAACCTACGTCACGCGCACGCGCTAATACAGATCTGTTTACATACCATAGAGCTGGATTACGGAGCTGGTAAGTGGATTTTTACCAAGAATTACGAAACATTTGGTTAATTGACAATGCCAACCGTACCGTGATGGATAAAAACATTTTATTAAACCTTAAAGATGAATGGCCACCCTTATCAATTAACAAATTTATCTCTTAAACTCATATGAACATTTCTTGATAGTCCGGAGAGGAACATGTATTTAAAACGCTAATAAGTTGTATGTTAAAAACAAGTATTATGTGCTTTGACGTAGATACTACTTTTACCACTGTCGTGACTGCACGGGGAAATGAGTAAATCTGAATTGTATAGCCACACCTATGGCCAGATAATTGATAAATACATTTACCAGTGGATTATTTACCTGTTCAATTTTCTACATCATCAAATAAAATCGTATTCTCGCTTTTCACAGATATTGCAATGTGTGAATGATTGTAATAGCTAATTGTTGTGTATTGATTTTAATTTTAAATAAACGTCAACATTGTTCATGCAAACAAACATGGCCGGAGAACTTTAAATAAGCTGTAAACTCCCAGCTGTTTTTCAGTTTACTTCGATACAATCTCATTCAAAGCCAGCTCCCAAGTATCCAAGTACGTGAACTGAAATTCCGGCGGGCCTCACAGGTTCTCCCCAGGATTTTTTCAGGGCGCTGGCAGGCTGTTCCCCACCCTTCCTTTTTAGCTCTACTGGCCGAAGGCCAGCAGAGCTTATGGGATGCCGAGTGTCCGTCGTCTGTCCGTCTGTCGTCCGTCCGTCCGTCCGTCGTCGTCCGTTCCGTTGTGTAAACTTTGTCTCGTTAAGACAATAGGGCCTTCATTTTCATCCATCTTTACCAAACTTTAACAGGTTGTTAATATCAATGAAAGCTCGGATGAGTTCGAAAACCAGCCGATCGGCCAAGTAACCAGCGGAGTTATGGCCCTTGATTTAGTTAAAATGCTATATTGCTATATTTTGCTCGTTAAGACGATAGGGCCTTCAATTATTCAACCTATCTATACCAAACTTTACCACATTGTTAATATCAATGAAAGCTCGGAACAAGTTCAAAAACCAGCCAGACGGACCAGTAACACCAGAGTTATGATCCTTGATTTAGTTGAAAATGCCATATTGCTATATTTTGCTTCGTTAAGATGATAGGGCCTTCGTTTTTCATCATATCTTTACCAAACTTTACCACATTGTTAATATCAATGAAAGCTCGGACAAGTTCAAAACCAGCCATATCGGACCTAGTAACAGCGGAGTTATGCCCTTGATTTAGTTAAAAATGCTATATTTTGCACTCGTTTAAGACGCTAGGGGCTTCATTGTTCATCAATCTTTACCAAACTTTATCAGATTGTTAATATCAATGAAAGCTCGGACAAGTTCGAAAACCAGCCATATCAAAAATAGTTTAGAGTGGAGTTATGGCCCTTGATTTAGTTAAAATGCTATATTTGCCTCGTTAAGACGATAGGGGCTTCATTGTTCATCCGATCTTATCAAACTTGATCAGATTGTTAATGTCATTGAAAGCTCGAACAAGTTCCGAAAACAACCATATCGACCAGTAACAGCGGAGTTGTGGCCTTGATTTAGTTAAAAATGCTATATTTTGCCTCGTTGAGACGATAAGGGCTTCATTGTTCATCTGATCTTTACCAAACTTGATCAGATTGTTAATATCAATGAAGCTCATGCAATGTTCGAAAACCAGCCATATCGGACTAGTAACAGCGAGTTATGACCCCTTGATTTAGTTAAAAATGCTATATTTGCCTCGTTAAGACGCTAGGGGCTTCATGTTCAACCCATCTTTACCAAACTTTATCAGATGTTAATATCAATGAAAGCTCGGACAAGTTCGAAAAACCAGCCATATCGAAATAGTAAGAGTGGAGTTATGGCCCTTGATTTAGTTAAAAATGCTATATTTTTGCCTCGTTAAGACGATAGGGGCTTCATTGTTCATCCGATCTTTATCAAACTTTATCAGATGTTAATGTCATTAGAAGCTCGAACATGTTCGAAAACCAACCATATCGGACCAGTAACAGCGAGGTTGTGGCCTTGATTTAGTTAAAAATGCTATATTTTGCCTCGTTTAAGACGATAGGGGCTTCATTGTTCATCTGATCTTTACCAAACTTGAGCAGATTGTTAATATCAATGAAAACTCAAGCAAGTTGCGAACTAGCCATTATCGGGACCAGTTAACAGCGGAGTTATGGCCCCTTGATTTAGTTAAAATGCTATAGTTTGCCTCATAAGACCGATTGGGGCTTCATTGTTATGTGATCATTTCCAAACTTTATCGGATTGTATATCAATGAAAGCTCGGGACATGTTTGAAAACCAAACGATTATCGGACCAGGAACAACTGATCGTGACCAACTTTTATTTTTTTAATTGTTTTTTTAAATGTAATATATTTTTTTTTTTTTTTTTTATTTTTTTTTTTTTTATTATTTTTTTTTTTTTTTTTATTTTTATTTTTTTATTTTTGTTTTTTGTTTTGTTTTTTTTTTTTTTTTTTTTTATTTTTTTTTTTTTATTTATTTTTTATATTTTTTAATTAATATTTTTTTTAGCTCTATGTTTGGACCAGTCGACCAGTAAGGAAGAGGAGATTATTGGCTCTTGATTTTGTTAAAATGCTATATGTTTTGCTCGTTTAAAGGTAGGGTCTTCATTTTCATCATGATCTTAATGAACTTTACAGATCTTTAGTTATGGCCCTTGATTTAGTTCAAAGCTGTTTTTCCCGAAACTTCCAAAAAAACGTTAATTGGCAGTCACTCGCTTCATTGATGTTATAAAGAGCCATGTTAGCCAGTAGAGCGTCCACAGGCCCTCTGTGGGCCTCTTGTTTTTTTATATAATTCTGAGATACACCCATCTTGATCTGAGGGATGGTTTTAGTGGTAAAATGTTTGCATTATTTTAATTTAGAATGCACTCTCAGTGATAATGACTGTTTCAAAAATGTTTTTTGGAAATATTTTTAAATCCCCTTTCAGCGTCAGAGCATAGCATATTATCAAAAGGGCAATTGCTTGCCCAACATTTAAGTCACTATAGGTGTAATTTATTGAACATTTATGCAAGTAGTGTAAGGCCTGTATATCAAATGCTAAGCGGGAAAAATTATTGACCAATCAGTCCTTATAATACACCAATATCCTGTCGGATAATGGAAAAAATTTGTATCGAATGGGAAATGGTTTGACCATTTAATCGAGAACCAACAATTATCAATTCACCAACATGGTTCAGGGCGGGACTGCTACCTGTGCTACTCCAGTTATTGGAGTGTCCCTCGATGACTGGGTCAGAGGCAATTGTATTGCGTGAGAATCGGATGTCATTTAATCTAGATTTTTTAAAGCGGCCCTCGACAACGTACCCCCCTATAAGCTTAATGAGTAGGTTAAATCTATGGTGAATAACCTGGTAAAATTTATGTACTGGGATAGAGGACTTTTTACAAATAGAAAGCAGAGGGTGATGGTCAATGGACAGTCTCAGGAACTCAGGGATTGTCCACAAGCGGGGTCCCCAGGCCAGTTGTTCTTAGGGGCCAGTTTTGACTCCTACTATCGCATT
>JAWPHD010008944.1:60000-109547 GCA_037043455.1 Cyrtodaria siliqua | reverse complement strand
GCGAACATTTATGATTGAAAAGAGATAATAGACGAAAACAGTGCAGTATAGAACAAGCATTAGAAGCACTTCAATCTTACCTGGAGGGATGTGAAAATACTGCACACTTACTCAGTGGACTATATCGCATACACGACAAAGTTGTGAAAGATGAATTGATGAAGTCGTGTGCAAAGCAATCTCTCATTACAATTTTTTTTTAAAAATAAAACAACTGTATAAAGATAGATAGATAGATAGATAACTTTATTGACTTAAACTTTTACAGTTTCTCATCAAGAGAACAAAAAAAAAAAAAAACGTATGTGTAGTAAGATATTTCAACAGTGAATTATGTGCTACCCTACTGTCTATTTTATTCAATGTTATGTACCGAAACCAGTCCTACCTTGTTCTCATTATTCGGACTTCCGGAATGTATGTTAAAATCTATAAGTGTGATATTTCTTTAAATAATTGATAAAACAAACACATTATTGCAGTTTTCCTTGTATTTTCAGTGTAAAAAGTGCATGTTATATATCCGTTATGAGGTTTAAAAAAACATGCATGAACATAAAAAACATACCGAGAACGATACATCACGTACACAAGTAACACTATTTCGGGTGGTACACAAATGCGGATAGATATTTTGTTTTTTACCGTTACCTCGATGCCTCGAAGCCACCGATAGCTCGAACATATTCCTATGGTCCCGCTGACTTCGAGCTATCGAGGTTCGACTGTAGTTATAGTCGGTAAACATACAGTTATAGTGGGTAAATATACAGTTATAGTGGGTAAACATACAGTTATAGTGGGTAAACATACAGTTATAGTTATAGTGGGTAAACATACAGTTATAGTGGGTAAACATATAGTTATAGTGGGTAAACATACAGTTATAGTGGGTAGAGTTATAATGGGTAAACATACAGGTATAGTGGGTAAAACTATAGTTATAGTGGGTTAACATACAGTTATAGTGGGTAAACATATAGTTATAGTGGGTTAATATACTGTTATAGTGGGTAAAGATACAGTTATAGTGGGTAAAGATACAGTTAAAGTGGGTAAACATATATAGTTATAGTGGGTAAACATACAGTTATAGTTGGTAAACAGATAGATGTAGTGGGTAAACATATAGTTATAGTGGGTTAACATACAGTTATAGTGGATAGAGTTATAATGGTGTAAACATGCAGTTATAGTGGCTAAACATACAGTTATAGTGGGTAAACATATATTTATAGTGGGTAAATATCTGTTATAGTGGGTAAACATACAGTTATAGTGGGTAAACATATAGTTATAGTGGGTAAACATACCGTTATAATGGGTAAACATATAGTTACAGTGGGTAAACATATAGTTATAGTGGGTAAACATACAGTTATAGTGGTTAAACATATAGTTATAGTGGGTAAACATACAGTTATAGTGGGTAGAGTTATAATGGGTAAACATGCAGTTATAGTGGTAAACATACAGTTATAGTGGGTAAACATATATTTATAGTGGTAATATACGTTTAGTGGGTAAACATACAGTTATAATGGGTAAACATATCGTTATAGTGGGTAAACATACCGTTATAATGGGTAACATATAGTTACAGTGGGTAAACATATAGTTATAGTGGGTAAACATACAGTTATAGTGAGTAAACATGTAGTTATAGTGGGTAAACATATAGTTATAGTGGGTAACATACAGTTATAGTGGGTAAAGTTATAATGGGTAAACATACAGTTATAGTGGGTAAAAATATAGTTATAGTCGGTAACATATAGATATAGTGGGTAAATATACAGTTATAGTGGTAAACATGCAGTTATAGTGGGTAAACTATACAGTTATAGTGGGTAAACATATAGTTATAGTGGGTAAACATACAGTCTATAGTAGGTAAACATATAGTTATAGTTGGTAAACATACAGTTATAGTGGGTAAACATATAGTTATAGTGGGTAACATATAGTTATATGGTAAACCATAGAGTTGTAGTGGGTAAACATATAGTTATAGTGGGTACACATATAGTTCTATCAAGTAAACATATAGTAATACATGGGTACACATATAGCTATAGCGGGTAAACATATAGTTATAGCGGGTACACATATAGTTATATTGGGTACACATATAGTTATAGTGGTTAAACATATAGTTGTAGTGGGTAAATATATAGTTGTAGTGGGTACATATATAGTGATAGTGGGTACACATATAGTTATAGCGGGGTAAACATATAGTTATAGCCGGTACACATATAGTTATAGCGGGTACAAATATAGTTATAGTGGGTAAACATATAGTTATAGTGGGTAAACATATATTATAGTGGGTAAACATACAGTTATAGTGGGTACACATATAGTTATAGTGGGTCAAAATATATGTATAGTGGTTACTCATATAGTTATGGTTGGTAAACATATAGTTATAGTGGGTAAACATATAGTTATAGTGGGTAAACATATAGTTATAGTGGGAACACATATCGTTATAGTGGGTAAACATATAGGTATAGTGGGTAAACATTTAGTGATAGTGGGTAAATTATAGTGGGTAACATACAGTTATAGTGGGTAAAGTTTATAATGGGTAAACATACAGTTATAGTGGGTAAAAATATAGTTATAGTCGGTAAACATATAGATATAGTGGGTAAATATACAGTTATAGTGGGTAAACATACAGTTATAGAGGGTAAACATACAGTTATAGTGGGTAAACATATAGTTATAGTGGGTAAACATACAGTTATAGTGGGTAAACATATAGTTATAGTTGGTAAACATATAGTTATAATGGATAAAGATATAGTTATAATGGATAAACATATAGTTATAATGGATAAATATATAATTATAGTGGGTAAACATATAGTTATAATAGATAAACATATAGTTATAGTGCGTAAACATATAGTTATAGTGTGTAAACATATAGTTATAGTGGGTAAACATATATATATAGTGCGTAAACATATAGTTATAGTAGGTACACATATAGTTATAGTGGGTACACATAAAGTCATAGTGGGTAAACATATAGTTATAGTCGGTAAACATATAGTTATTTTGGGTAAGCATATAGTTAGAGTAGGTAAATATTGTTATAGTAGGTAAACATATAGCTATATTGGGTAAACATATAGTCATAGTAGGTAAACATATAGTTATATATGGTAAGCATATAGTTATAGCGGGTAAACATATAGTTATAGTGCGTAAACATATATCTATATTGGGTAAACATATAGTTATATATTGTAAACATATAGTTAAAGTAGTTAAACGTAGTTATACTGAGAAATCATATATGGTAAACATATAGTTATATTAGGTAAGCATATAGTTATAGTAGGTAAACATATAGAGTAGGTAAACATAGTCATAGTAGGTAAACATATAGCTATATGGGGTAAATATATAGTTATATATGGTAAACATATATTTATATTGGGTAACCATATAGTTATAGTAGGTAAATGTATAGGTTTATATGGTAAACATAGTTATAGTAGGTAAACATAATTATATATGGTTAACATATATAGGTTTATATGGTAAACATAGTTATAGTAGGTAAACAGAATTATATATGGTAAACATATAGTTATAATAGGTAAACATATAGTTATATATGATAAACATAGTTATAGTAGGTAAACATAATTATATATGGTAAACATATAGTTATAGTAGGTAAACATATAGTTAGAGTAGGTAAACATATAATTATATATGATAAACATAGTTATAGTAGGTAAACATATAGTTATATATGGTAAACATATAAATATAGTGGGTAAACATATATAGTTATGGTAGGTAAACATATAGTTATAGTGGGTACACATATAGTTATAGTCGGTAAACATACAGTTATAGTGGGTAAACATATAGTTATAGTGGGTAAACATACAGTTATAGTGGATAAACATATAGTTATAATGGGTAAACATATAGTTATAGTGGGTAAATATACTGTTATAGTGGGTAAACATATAGTTATAGTGGGTAAATATACTGTTATAGTGTGTAAACATACAGTTATAGTGGGTACACATATAGTTATAGTGGGTAAACATACAGTTATAGTGGTAAACATATAGTTACAGTGGGTAAACATATAGTTATAGTAGGTAAACATATTGTTATAATCGGTAAACATATAGTTATAATGGGTAAACATATATTTATATTAGGTAAACATATAGTTATTATGGGTAAACATTATACATATAGTTATATTAGGTAAAAGGGGCGTCCGTGGCCGAGTGGTTAACGTCTCTGACTTGAAATCACTTGCCCCTCACCGCTGTAGGTTCAATCCCTCAGGGGCCTAGGAATCTGTATGTGAGGAAGCTATCCAGCTGGCTTGCGGAACGTCGGTGGTTCTACCCAGGTGCCCGCCCGTGCACGAAAATTGCCCGGAGGGGCACCTGGGGTCTTCCTCCACCAATGGAAGCTGGAAAGTCGCCATATGACCTTAGCTGTCGGTGCGACTATAAAATCCAATTCAATCAATCAATCAATATTAGGTAAACATATAGTTATATCAACATACAGTTATATATGATCAACATATAGTCATATATGGTCAACATATAGACGGTCAACATATAGCTATAGTCGGTCAACAAATATTAATAGTGCTTACCTTTAGAAGAACTCTCCGTTTGGTTCACTGATGTGTTCTTGTAATCTTGACCTGTTTGTCCACTACTACGGTTAGCCTCTAGACCAGTTCGTCTGCTGCGAGGTCTTATTTCTCCAGTATGACCTACTATCCCGGTTCACTGTCAATTAGCTATAAGCCGCAATAAATCTTGACCTAGTTGCTCAAACTTTTATTTTTGTTTTCGTTAGGGTATTAATCCATCAAATGAAATTCTTTCGCTCTTCGCCTGATAACGAACTACCGTATATAAGGGTGCTTTTGTTTTCCCACTAAACCTGTATAACAGACTAAACCAGTATAACAGCATAAGCTGCTGCATGAGAGCATACTGCGTGAGAGAATAGATTACTGCATGAGAGCATACTGCATGAGAGAATACTGCATGAGAGCATACTGCATGAGAGCATATTGCATGAGAGAATAGAATACTGCATGAGAGAATACTGCATGAGAGAATACTGCGTGAGAGCATACTGCATGAGAGAATAATACATGAGAGAATAGAATACTGCATGATAGAATACTGCATGAGAGAATACTGCATGATAGAATACTACATGGGAGCATACTGCATGAGAGAATTCTGCATGAGAGAATACTGCATGAGAGAAGAGAATACTGCATGAGAGAATACTGCATGAGAGAATACTGCATGAGAGCATACTGCATGACAGAATACTGCATGAGAGCATAGCATACTGCATGAGAGCATACTGCATGAGAGAATACTGCATGAGAGAATAATGCATGAGAGCATAGAATACTGCATGAGAGAATACTGCATGAGAGCATAGCATACTGCATGAGAGAATACTGCATGAGAGAATATATTACTGCATGAGAGAATACTGCATGAGAGAATACTGCATGAGAGCATAGAATACTGCATGAGAGAATACTGCATGAGAGAATACTGCATGAGAGCATATAATACTGCATGAGAGAATACTGCATGAGAGCATAGAATACTGCATGAGAGAATACTGCATGAGAGAGAATACTGCATGAGAGCATAATATACTGCATGAGAGAATACTGCATGAGAGAATACTGCATGAGAGCATAGAATACTGCATGAGAGAATACTGCATGAGAGAATACTGCATGAGAGCATATAATACTGCATGAGAGAATACTGCATGAGAGCATAGAATACTGCATGAGAGAATACTGCATGAGAGAGAATACTGCATGAGAGCATAATATACTGCATGAGAGAATACTGCATGAGAGAATACTGCATGAGAGCATAGAATACTGCATGAGAGAATACTGCATGAGAGAATACTGCATGAGAGCATATAATACTGCATGAGAGAATACTGCATGAGAGAATACTGCATGAGAGCATAGAATACTGCATGAGAGAATACTGCATGAGAGAGAATATTGCATGAGAGCATAAAATACCGCATGAGAGAATACTGCCTGAGAGAATACTGCATGAGAGCATATAATACTGCATTAGAGAATACTGCATGAGAGCATAGAATACTGCATGAGAGAATATTGCATGAGAGAATACTGCATGAGAATACTGCATGATATAATAGATTACTGCATGAGAGAATACTGCATGAGAGAATACTGCATGAGTGAATACTGCATGAGAACATAGAATACTGCAAGTGCACAAAGTGTGCGTGTGTGTAGCGCAATCTGGACACATACCTTACCCAAACATATAGTAAATAGAAAAAAATTATAAAAATGACTGACAGTCACACCATTGATAAGATTTTATAAGTTAAGAAAAAAAAAGAAGATTGTTGATCTTATCTGGGACAAGACAGTGACTGTTTCAGGTATACCTGGTGCAAACGCATATTAAGACATTTCTAAAGAGTTTTTTTTTCGATCTCTGGAATGGAAGTTAACTCTATATTGTGCCTGTTTTACTAGCATATAGATTACACGACACTAACATAACATGACTACGTGGGATAGGGAAATCTTACCTTACCCGAGATATCTAACATTACATGACTACGTAGGATAGGGAATTCGTACCTTACCCGAGATATCTAACATTACATGCCTATGTGGGATAGGGAAATCTTACCTTACCCGAGATATCTAACATAACATGCCTACGTGGGATATGGAAATATTACCTTTCCCGAGATATCTAACATAACATGCCTACGTGGGATATGGAAATATTACCTTTCCCGAGATATCTAACATAACATGACTACGTGGGATAGGGAAATGTTACCTTACCCGAGATATCTAACACAACATGACTACGTGGGATAGGGAAATCCTACCTTACCCGACGTATCTAACATAACATGACTACGTGGGATATGGAAATAACATGACTACGTGGGATTGGGAAATCTTACCTTACCCGAGATTTCTAACATAACATGACTACGTGGGATAGGGAAATCTTACCTTACCCGAGATATCTAACATTACATGACTACGTGGGATAGGGAAATCTTACCTTACCCGAGATATCTAACACAACATGACTACGTGGGATAGGGAAATCTTACCTTACCCGAGATATCTAACATAACATGACTACGTGGGATAGGGAAATCTTACCTTACCCGAGATATCTAACATAACATGACTATGTGGGATAGGGAAAACTTACCTTACCCGACGTATCTAACATATCATGACTATGTGGGATAGGGAAATCTTACCTTACCCGACGTATCTAAGATAACATGACTACGTGGGATAGGGAAATATTACCTTACCCGACGTATCTAACATAACATGTCTACGTGGGATAGGGAAATATTACCTTACCTGACGTATCTAACATAACATGACTATGTGGGATATGGAAATCTTACCTTACCCGACGTATCTAACATAACATGACTATGTGGGATAGGGAAATCTTACCTTACCTGACGTATCTAACATAACATGATAATGTGGGATAGGGAAATCTTACCTTAGCCGAGGGGTCGGTACTGCAGCCAGGGACAGGACAGGACCCATTCGGATTTGATTGACCAATTTGTGTAATCATACCGAGGTCGACCTTGACCATACCGTGGATATATCGTGATAGGTGTCTCCTGTTGTTTTTTATGAACGAAACTAAATTACAGAATTATTGCAAAATAGTCGTTAACTTAATGTATTATTTCAATTGGGAAAAACCCTATCTTACATAGCTAGACATGAGAGAAAACCCCTATCTTTCATGAATAGAAATGGGAAAACGCCATCTCACATGGATATAAATGGGGAAAACACCATCTCACATTTCTAGAAATGGGAGAAACACCCATCTCACATGTCTGAACTGAATGGGAGAAACCACCATTTCACATGACTGTCTAGAATTGGGACTCACATGTCTAGAAATGAAAGAAAAACCCATCTCACAAGTTTAGAAATGGGAGAAACCCCCATCTCACATATCTCTGGACTAAATGGGAGAAACTCCAGCTCACATGTCTGGAAATGGGACTCACATGTCTAGAAATGGAAGAATCCCTCATATCACATGTCTAGATATGGGAGAAACTCCCATCTCACATGTCCAGAAATGGAGAAACCCCTATCTCACATGTCTAGAAATGGGATACCTGTCTAGAAATGGGAATCCCCCATCTCACATGTCTAGAAATGGGAGAAACCCCCATCTCAAATGTCTGGTTATAAGAGAGAACCCCCATCTCGCATGGACGGAAAAGGGAGAAACCCCTATCTTACATGGCTAGAAATCAGAGAAACTTCGATATTACATGGCTAGAAATGGGAGAAACCCCGATCTTATATAGATAGAACTAGGAGAAACCACTATCTCATATGTCTAGAAATAGGAGAAAGTTCAACAAGAAACTTTTAAGTGGTTAGCTGCATTTGTTGGATGAGCGGGAAACGAAGAGTGAAAGATAAATCACCTGGCAGACCTGGACTTGCAAACCGAACACAGTACGTATACTGTATTATCTTTATGACTATTAAACCAATATATTATCAAGTTTCAAGTTGTATTCATGAAGCTAGGCCCTTTATGGACATCAGCATATATACATGGACAACAACACAAATACAAACAGATTATTAATACAACAAACAGCAAAATAATTAACACAAAAAGATACGACTAGAAATTTACAAATAGATGGCATGAGCATTATTACCGAGATAAATTTTGTTTAATTTACATTAAAGTCGATGTATTAAAGAAGAGAAACATTTGAGAGGAAGGTGACACAACTAAGTTATACAGCTTGCATAATTTGTTCAGTAAAATAGCTCATTTCACAAGATGATTCTTATTTACAGTCTGGAAAATATTCTCAAAATTTAAAGTTGGGGTTTAGCAGAAAGTTCCTAGCAATATACCTTTTACTATCTAGAACACAATACTGACAATTAAAAATATAATGGAATTCATCTGCAAGAGAATTAGTATTACATAATGGCATGTCCTTAAATTGATATCAACGTTGAAAAATCTACCTTGTTCAATTGGTAATTTATTATTACAATGCATGGAGAAAAAGCAGGATGTTTTAGTATCAATGTTGAATATTTTTCAAATTGGAATGTTTTTTTTGAAAATTCTATGTTTTAAGCACTTCGGAGAATTAAATACGCAATCAGACCAAATCTGCACATACTGATCTTTAATCAGGAGATTGCATGTAAACTGACACTGATAACCTAATTCGAGCCTATTGTATTCGGGGTAGGGGTGGGATGAGTAGTGGAGAATGTGGGGTGGGGCGAGATTTATATAGATAACTGAAAATCATTGTTAGACATACAATTGCATGAGCAAATGGTGTTTTTCAATTTCATATGGAGTGATGAGGCGCGCCAAGTAAAGCTTTTGAATGAATTACATACATATTAAAACTTAAAAGCATGGTTTTCATTAATTGTTGTCTTTCCTTAATTAAAGTATATTAGCTATTCATAACTTTGACATGGCATCATCACTCCACATAAAATTACTCCACATTCTGGTAGGGGATAAACTCTTGTTTATCGTTGATGCTCAACTGACCTTTGCCCTTTATAAAACTAATTTGTAGTGCTAATTATATTAAAAGCTTTATTTGTTTGTGTACAGCTATGTATATTCTTTTTGTGTTGTCTGATTTTAAATCAATATGAATACATTTCATTTACATTATGGCCTAATATTTTCATATAGAGACTGAGGATAAAGTCCGAGTAAACCCCTTTATTTTCACCTCTTGAATATCCCAACATTTCGGAAATATGTAACTAATGACAGGATGTGAAAGTTATGAAGGACTCACACCACTAATACCTCCCTTGAATACTCCTGCCCTACAGATGAAGGAGGTAGATAAAAAAAACAAGTTCGCTTTTCTACATTTTACAGTATACATTGATTTATCTTTACCAGGTTCTAAATCTACAGCATTTTAGGAAGAGATCCCAGAAAAATGCGTGTTGATATAAGATTTCTAGCTAATTCTGCCTCATTTTACACATCATGGGTCTAATCTCCACGGGGTTGTTTTTTTGTCTAAATTTTAAACATGAAATTAAAAAAAGTTCAATCTGGTAAATATTCGTTAAAAGTTAATAGCATGCAGATATTGGATCAATGAAGAATTTAAGCATAAATACATGTTGCAAAATCTTTTTTATCTCTATGCCACGAACAAAAACATTACAATGGGACCCTATGGAAAATTAATTGTGGTGTGAGACGTTAATACCCAAGATAATATTCAATCAGTAGGGGCACAGCTGGATCATTTCACGTGCCTAGATTGCATACTTAAACATAAATAATTAGTGTTGGAGGCAACGTATTTCCCATTTTGCAAGCACGTGCAGATGCGCGGATTTGATAGTACTCTTTTAAAAAAACACTAGTTTAAAGCTTATACTAGATGAAAGAGAAAACAAATCATATCAGAAGTAAATAATTATGTCGGAGATTCATCACATGGCCTGTGCCCATTCTGTAGGAGCTGTTTTTAGTTTATCACAAACTCAGTTAGTGGATTTGTGAGACCACGAGCACCTGTATGTCTTAATTTAATACTGTGATCAGAGCCGTGGATGTGGATTGCATCGAATTCATTCAAATTCAACAAAACCTCGTGGGACTTTAGAGATTTGATCTCATGGGTTTTGTTATAGACACTATTGTTTTAAAACAATATGAAATCAAATCCGTATCCAGGAACATAAATATAGCTTTGTGTTAAATTCTGTATTATGGCATTTTGGATTGCTTCCTAAAGATTTATATTTTACGTAAAACTCAGTCGATATATAAAGTTTCAAAATTGGAATAATACCGAAATGTTACGGCAAACAGATACGTTTAAACTTTTTAAAACTTTTTATTAAAACTCTCTTAGACCTTTCTAAAGTCTTCGCCTTATATTTTGAGTTCAAGTAGAACGTTTGTTTTCAAAGTTAATATGTTATAACGACATCGCTCTATACGTATGTTTTTTTCCATAAAATGTAGATGTTATCTTGTGATATCTTATGATGCATACAAATGACCTAGTGGGGATGCTGTTAATCTACCGAGACGATCACGTATTTCTAAAGATGGTATAGATTTTTGAATATAATTAAACCACAATATATTGTTTCTTATTGCACCTCGCACAAAACTCCTAGGAATTTCATTGGATTAGAGCGGTCACATGGTGACCCTCTAAGTTATTCTATAGTGGGTCAGTAGATTTCATAGAGGGTCACTAAAACAATATGGACTACAATTCCGATTCAAAGTTTAAATAATTTGCAAATAGTTCTTTCAGGCATTAGTTACAAACATAATCGCGAGCGTAAGCTCGCCATACGGTTAACGCGTTGTTGATTTTCTGAAATTGCCATACTAAGGCAATAAAAATCTTCGTCAAACCGCTAGAGTTACCTGCCCGTAAAGTTGCAATAAAACGGTGCACCGTGCAGGTGAATCGTATTTCTAGCACGTCGTTATAACCTCGCATGAACGCCGAGCGGAGCGAGGTGTTATTCGAAGGAAAATAAAGCTAATTACACCGAGATTACATCGAGCGAAGCGACGTTATACAGCTAATTTCACCGAGGGAAGCGAGGTCTTATGCATTGAATATAACATACATGTAAATTAAGTTTGTTTTCGATTTTCTTCTCTTCTATTTCGCGGACTCAGTCCATTCAATTCAACATATTTATTTTTTACAATCTAATTTGTTCAAAAACAACAAAATCCACGATTTAATGCTTAATTACGTTTAAATAAAAGTGAATTCGTCAATATTTATTATTTAAAAAAATAAAGATAGAATATAATAGCCTGGTTCTCTGGCTTAAAATAGAATAGAATAGAATAACTTTTATTTTCCAGTCAAGGACCATCACTGGCATTACACTCACAGTACTAGGTACTAACTTTGTGAAGGGCAAAACTATAACCAGTTTTTGATTGCAGTAAAAGTATACGTTAAAATGATTCATTTAGAAACCCAAACAAATGTAAAAACAATCCAAAATATGAATCAAATTTGATGTAGAAGCACTCGAGCAGATCTTTTCATTTTGCATTGCATTTAGAAAACTCCACTGATGTACAAAGGCATAACAGTATGAGTATTGCACACATTATTTAATCGCTCTAGTCTATTAACTTAAAACGACGTTTGTTCAGCAACAACAAAATCAACGATTTAATGCTTGATTATGTTTAAATAAAAGTGATTGCGTCAATATGTAATTAAGTTAGTTTTACTAGATCTATTTTTTTTATATTAGATCTACATACTTGAAAGCAGTCCAATTTCATTGAAAATACAATATGACAAAAGGGCTAAGAAAGCTGGCTAAGCGCTGACCATACTATATAATAGTAATAAATGTCTGAGATTGTGTGAACTGTGTCGTTGCTTTTTGTTCAAATTGTATTTAACGACCCACTGCGCCATTTAAGTCTCAATTACACTTATTAATAATACAAATTCACCTGAAACAATAGTTATAGGCAATAATAATTATTCGCCTACCTTTTTATCCTTAAACTGTTTATACGAAACCAAAGGCGGTAAGTGAAATATCCTTTCTTTTACTTGAAAGCACAAACGTAAACCTTTTTTGTACTTTGTAGACAAAGTGAAACACCCACTGTACTGTAGACGTAATAGTACGTCACCATTATGACAATTTTCAATGCTGATTACGTCAGTCAGTGACGTTCGAAGCAATTTTAATTTCAAGAGGGGATGTAGAGAGTGGTGACTTGGGAACAAGGTATTAAACGAACTGATTATTTCAAATGAGACATCATCGATGATTTGTTTGTTTGTTTTATTTGTATGGTGTTTTACGTCATTTTCAACACATGTAAGGTTATAGATAGATACTTTTATTTCAAAATTCCAATAGGCTATAAAGCCCATGAGGATACAAATACAGAGTAATACATGGTAACAGTGCAGTTGGTACATATAAGACAACAAGTATGAGATCACAATGAAAGATTTTGCATATACATGTACACATTTCATGTGCATTGACGAGAAGGTGTTTATAAATTTGCATGAATATTTGTATATATTAACACCAGTTAACATAATACTATTTATACATACACATATTTATATTAATATAAGTTAACTATACACAACATGTTAGGAACATATCCTCAGTTTAATTTCTATATATCATCTCATTTCTTAATTGAAACGCTTTATAGATAAATATGGAGAGTTTACGAATATATTCTTTATTATTTGAATTGATGAGTTCTATAAACTTAACCATGTTAGGTCGTCGGTAGAAATACTTGGGTATATATTGTTTTCTTAAATCTGTATATCTGTCACACTGTAATACGAAATGAAACTCATCTTCTAACATGTTGCATAGATCACAAGTTCTCTCGTTTATAGGTATTCTATTAGGTTTAACCCACCTACCAGATTCGATTTTTAATCTATGAGATGAAACTCGCAACTTTGTAAGTGATTGACATTATATATGACGGTGGATTTTTGGGTGGGGGAGACAGACCACCCACTTGTCCTGAATAGAACCAGTACTATAGAACCAGTACTATACACCTCCCGCCATCCGTAAGGATCGACACATCCTCACAAGTCGAGCTCCCAGTGGGATTCGAACCTGCAGCGGTGAGAGTCGAGAAGGTCTACAACGCAACATTCAGTATCACATGAAACAATTCATTCCTATTCCTTCCTACCTGATCATTGCTGCTAAGTGAAGGCATTTATTTTACATTTAGGAAATAGGAATAGATTGGATCATTCTGAGAATTCTCATAAAAAAAAAGTATGCATACATAATTATACTGATCAGGCTTATTCAAGTTCACCTGACACTTACTCACTGTTTAAGTCATTTTTTCCACAACTGTGGCCGATTTGCTTCACAATTATTATTATTATTAATTTATTTATTTTATTTAATATTATTATTTTATTTATTTCGGAAAACATTTCTACGACTTAAATTGTTCAATATTGTTTTGTTCTGGATATGTTCATAGAAGAAAGTTTATCTAAAATGTTTCATATTATCCTGCTCCCACAAAAACAATGCATGTATTCAACACTTTTTTCACAAATTAGGCAGTTTTCGCTCTTTTTATTCTCCACCAAAATGACCAGGCTAGGGTCGGGAGTCTTCACAATTGCTAGTGGGTAAAAGCCCTGCCAACATTACAATGGAAATTACACTGCAGTGCTTGGTTTGATTTAGTTTAAACTTATTTATTTTACATCGATTGTAACGAAAGCTCTATGAACTTATTTGAATCACTCTCGATGTCTTCCTGGGTAGAACCAGTACTAAGCATAGATATAAAGTGTCTTGCTCAGGGACACAACGCAATGGATCTTGCTCAGGGACATGACTTTTGGATCATGGGTCCAACGCTCTACCACTAGATCACAGCGCTCCACGGTTTGATTTGGAAGTAATAGAGTATAATGTGTAGATCCCCACTTCGATTTCGAATAGTTATGCTTAAATAATTTGTTGAATTAGTTTTTTTATGTGATGATCGCAAAGTTTGTATGTGAATACAGGGAGTTACTCCCTGGTGCATAGTAGTGGGTTGCGTTTTTTGTGTGTCCCTTAGAACGGAGCAACTGAGTTGGGTTTAGGAAATCCCTATGTTATACGGTATTACAGTATGAGTAATATTACACAATGTAACCATTTTATTTACTTATGCCGACGCTCGCCATGAGGCAGTGTCTTATTCATATTAAGTAAATTTAATAGCGAGCACAGCTCGCGAGCTCCTATGGTATCATGCAGGCGAAAAGTAAACATACCCATCCATCCTTTTGAAAAATCTTGGGTCATTTACGGCAGTTTATGGGCGACTTCAACCGTAAAGTATCATATTTCGTTACGAAATCAACAAGATAAGCATTCGTAGAAATCATTAAGAATGGTGGTTTCCAAGCAGAATGAGGTGAAAAAAAAATTAAAAACCTTTCTCGAACCCATCCAAAAATGACAATGAAATTGCATTTTTACCTATGTCGCCAAAACGGCCATTAACCGGAAGCGTAGCCCAAAGAGTTACCTTGCGCGTTGTTCATTGGTGAAAATTCGTCGACACATTTCACAATTTAATAAAAGTAGATTTCGTGTCGCAGAAATGTATATGTCTTGCTAACCGATAAGGATAAACAAATGATTTGGTTAAAAACTATCTTTCATTTGTTTATTTTCCCGTAAAACCATAAATGCAATCGGAATTCTTCGCAGATTTCCGTATTCGGTCGTCTACTATTGTAAGCCATTGACGGAAATCGACGAGGTTATTCCGTGTTCATTCGTGTCAAACCCGAACAATCTGGCAATTTTCGGCAATGTTACGGAAATTATAATACAATGACAAGACGTCATTGATTTACGTCATCATCATATGTCGTCACATTATGACGTATGGTCTGTTAGTAAACAATTAGTGAGCAAGGTGCTTATTACCGATCCATCTTTCTTTTTTCTTTCTTTCTTTCTTCCAATACTATTGACGTATAACACACATACTTATGATTATCACAGTTTCGTTTCTGTGGATGAGTTTACCTGCAGGCTTTTTTATGATAACCACAGAAGTTCAGCGAGATTTTTAACCTGAATAGGGTATGTCTCTCCCTGCACAGGAGACCAACGGCTTTACATCAGTAGGGAAGAATGACTTACTTTCACAGTAACTTTAACTATCTAACACGAATAGTTTTAGATCTAAGGGAGTGCGTTATCAATTCTCGAGACGTGAACCTCCGGGAGTCGAACCCCAGACTTCTATATCCAGAGGCAATTAAGCTAACCACTCTGTCATCGCATCTTTTTTTACCGCACAGTAACATTATGGTCCATTATGAAAACATATAACTACTAGTATTTAGAACAACACCAGGTCTAGAGTGACTAAACGATGGTTAGGCCCAAGATGTTACTGGGTCCATGTTATTCACACTGACAGGGGTAGGAACAGCCTCCTTCCCGAGATCCCAATAATTTGACTGGCGTGTTTGGGTAGGGGAAGTTCAAAAGGTATTTTTACCCTTTGTTGCATATTTTCGGGGGCGCTTCGACCTTTTATCCAAAAATGGTTTTAATGAGTTGGGCAAACCGAAATTAAGACATTCTGAAACTATTGAGGCTAACTGAAGTTATATTTGAGATTTCTTATTTATTTGCTGTCCCAGCAACACGGCAAATGTACACCCGAAAGAGGCTTATGCAGGATGTAGACAGATAGATAGGAATTTACATACAAAAAGCCTCATCTGAACTGATGGCTGTAAAATATTTATTTTTTAACCGAATTTCCAAACTAAGGTGTTTTTATTTACCACTAAAATTGCCAGTTCCAATTATATGTAATGTATTTACATTTTGTTAAAATTACTCACTCACATAGCTGAAAAACCTTTAGCTTAAACAAACGCCCGAAATAATAGCAAATTTGTCGGGTTTAGACTCCACGATAATGTACAGAATTTGTATTTTTTATTTTTGGCTGGATTGCGTAGCAAATCCAGGCTTACAGTTTGGCGATTTCCATATGTCTGTCCGTCTATCTGTCCGTCCATCTACGAGTTTTGAAGTTTTTGTTTTTTCCTCATTTCTCAAAATTGAATTTTCGAAAAGCTTTGAAACTTGACACTTGTTCAACAGCATTACAAATGTTATATGAAAAGAAAATAACCCTAACTATGTCATGTATTTTACCTGGACTACCCCCCTTTTCACACAGATTTTTTCACTTAAAATGTTAAATTCGCAATCCGTCGCAATCCGGCTTTCGCGCCACTATTGGTTCTTCATCTTTTTTTTTTTTTGTTACTTTTAACAAAGTTTGAGGTTTCCACTCAGGGCCGTCTTTCTGTATTGGGGGAATGGGGCCGGGGCCGTTAGAGGGGGGCATTTTGCGTCGATTTTAAAGGAAAGGGGATTTTTTTGCTACAAAATTTGCATCAATTATATATCCGTTTTTTAAAGTGGCACCAAGAATGTACCATTCCAAATTTCAAAAAGTATGCTGTTTTCCTGTATAGGAGTTTTACAATTTCAATTTTTTTTTTTTTTTTAAGGGGAATTTTTCACAGGAAAAGGGGAAAAAATACTTTTCAGGTGGGGGACTGGGGCCGAATAACGGCCCCAAAAACAGCCAAAAGACAGCCCTGCCACTGGACCCCCATATAAATGAAACGTTCCTTTGCCAGTGTACCTGTAACCGGTCATCCGGTTTGGTCTGATGCTACGGAGTAGTTCAAATTTGAAGGTGATGAAAACACGGTTTGGAAACTTTACCTGTCTTCTGCTTCAATCGATCTATGCTTTTCTCTGTCCTATCATTTCACTATTTTTGTTTTTCTACCACCGACAGAAACATTAGGGTCAAATAGGACACTCAGTTTCTTAAAATGTAGATGTAGAAACTAATAAGTATCTTGAGCACAGCTAGTGCTAAACGTCAAGAACAGTAAAACAAACCAACGTCTTTTCTACATAGCATTTGATGAATTTAGTGCATTTTCAGAATATATTGATGAAAAACGTCGGACCCGGTGTCCTCCACCCCCAGACATACTCAACTAAATATTGAACTAATATTCTGAAAATGGACCATCATTTTTTAAATGTCAAGTAGGAAACAACAAATTCCTATGTTTTAAAATCATTGTACTTTTCTCAAACATACATCATCATAATGATTTTAGACAATACGCATGAATCAATTTAACACACGTTGAAAAAAAGACTTATATTAGACGTATATTCACATAATAAAAACACTTAAATCATATATATACATTTTTCGTAATGATATAACGTTGAAACCGTAATTACATGTTGTTCGGCAAAAAAGTATACGCGTGCATCACGGTTTATGTATATATAGCTTACATACACTGATGTAGTAGCAGCTTTTATGACGGTTGGTGATTCAGCCAATGTCGATCCAGACTGGATCATGACTAGATAGCCGTTCGAAGTTCGTTCCATGCCATATCTGTCCTGTCTGGGAACGAATTAAAATATGACCGAAGCATTGTGGTGTACTGGTTAGAGCGTCTGCCTTGCATTCGGGAGGTCGTGGGTTCGAGTCCCATGACCGCGTCATACCAGATACTTTAAAAATGGAACCCTTGTCTGATGAGCAAATAATGGGTAGTGCTACGACTGTTTGACCAGTGTCAGAATAATGTGACTGGGGGTATCATGTCTACTACGGTGTGGTATTCCAGTGTGGCAGCACTATAAAGAAACTATTGAGTTCGCTGCTTCAAGAAGACATATCATCACATCACAAACACACAGATAAAAGTCCAGACTCCATTGTGCCTATAATCGTCGGGTATGACGCCTGTCGTAGGCGGACGGATTATAATCCTTAGAAATACACACACACATACACACACACACACACACACACACACACACACAAACTGAAATGTGTTGGGGTGGGATGTCACGATTCATAAGACACGTACAGGTAGACTTGCACTAGACGTGAGAATCATGGCTCTAGGTATAGGTACACGCCATAAGAGCTACGATTCTCGCAGCTAGACTTGCACATACCGATGCATACATACGCAGCGGCACAATCAAACATGAACTGTGCTCGCCCTATAGGTTTAACCTATTTCATATTAATATTTTTAAATTGTACTGTCGTCACATGACGTCGAATTGCTCGAACGTCTCAATGACGTTGACGCTCCATTAAAATTGGTTAAAAAAGGTTAAAAACGGTGCTCGATGCAATAAATCAGTTGTAGGGGGTAGATGTGGTGTCAGTCAGATTTATACGGGGGCTCGGCTATCGCCTCGCCCCCTATAAATCTTACTGACCCCACATATTTATGTAGGGGGTCAGTAACAAACCAAATAACTAATAATATAGTTTTAAAAGTGTCATAATCGTTCAGTTTTTAGCAATAAGTTGACCTTTATGAACAGCATTTCTTAAACTGCATTTTATAAGATCTCCTTATTCGGACGGAATATATTTTGAAGTGTGAAATAAATAATATTACGAATGTGTTGCTAGTGTGTAGAACAAAATGTAGAACAAAATGCGGATTAATATATAATTTATTTGTAAAAATGAGATATAGGGTCCTATAGAAACCACAGCTTCCGAACGCAATGGCATCGTAGGTCCGCACTGTACTGCAAACAAGGACTTGATTATACAATGAAAGAGACAAAAAACAACAGAAAGGGTGAAACACTTGCTGAAACTCGTTTTTACTTATAAATCAAATAACGCGCGCTCGTCAAAAACATGTCGAAACTCGTTCCTAATCGAGGTCACCTTAGTGTGTGTGTGTGTGTGTGTGTGTGTGTGGTTCTCTGATTTATAGTCCCTCCGCCAGTAAACTCAATGCGCACCGAGATGGGTACAATAGAGTCTGGACTTTCGAGGTCACCTTAGATACGGATCTATGTTTAGATACCCTTTCTATAATTTATGCGTGACGTCATCCGCTGTAAGTTCCCCAAAAGTATTTTGCCCATGTTCCCTAGATCCCTAAAAGTATTTACACTGTTCCCCAGATCCCCAAAAGTGTTAAACATACTTCCCTAAAAGTACCAAATATTGTTCGCTTAATAACCCCTATATAAAACATATACTGTTGAGTCTTCTCTGGACTGCTTTTACCTTTTACACATCATAACAAGAAGGCCAAAATGGCCCTAAATCCATCACCTGAGGATCTTAACAATGATGAAAAATGTGTCCTCTCGCAAATGCTGACTGAAGATGTTTTTAAGTCTTTCCTTATGTAAGTGTATGTAAAACCATGCAAAATCTCTTCATACAAACTTTGGACCCAGGGGCTACAGCCATCTTTGACCCAGGGACTTCAAATGAGCAAACTTGATAGACCAGGGGTTAGCGATCATTAATAGTAATAAAGAACAAGAAAACAAGAGGGATTGTGGATGCTCTACAAGCTAAAATGGCTCCTATATTAAAGGGGTTTCATCATTAAATTCCTTTCAATACCTTTTTACAAGTGCAAAACACAACAACACTCTCAACCAAAATTTAAAGCTACCACTCCATGCTAACAATTTAAAAGAATATTTTTTAAGTATTTCCCTATAAAAGTTAATGTAAAACATTTGAGCCCTGGGGCGAGGCCAAATGTGAACCAAGGGTCACCATTTGTACAAACTTGGTAGAGGACCAAGTCTATAGCAAATGCAAAACATTAAACCTCCGGCTCTTGTAATTTCAGAGAAGAAGATTTTTTAAAATTTCCCCAAATAAGTCTATGTAAAACATGCAATATCTTATATACAAACTTTAGAAAAAGTAAACAAACGGAAAAACGCATCCAAACAGGAAACGATAATAAAAAATAAATAAAATACCTCCAATGGTATTTGAACCCACGGTCTTAGCTTCCCAGTGTACAAGAAGCAATTTAAAGATTTTTCCATGGCGGCCATCTTGGATGTCGAGTTTACCTAATTTTAATAAATTTGAAAAAAATTTACCTAAGGATCATCCATGTGAAGTTTGGTCACAATTTATCGAACTGTTTCTGAGATAAAGATTTTTTAAAATATTTCCCTATGTAAGTCTTTGTAAAACATGTGACCTCTGGGGCGGGGCCAAATGTGACCCCAGGGTCACCATTTGAACAGGCTTGGTAGAGAACCATAAGCTTATAGTAAATGTAAAATATTAAACCTCTGGCTCTTGTAGTTTCAGAGAAGAAGATGTTTTAAGTATTTCCCTATAGAAATCTATATAAGACATGTGAACCCTGGGGCGTGCCCAGGGTCACCATTTGAACAAACTTAGTAAAGGACCATAAGCTTATAGTAAATGCAAAATATTAAAACTCTTGTAGCTTCAAAGTAGAAGATTTTTTAAGTATTACCCTTTAGACGTCTATATAAAACATGTGACCCCTGGGGCGGGGCCAAATGTGACCCCAGGGTCACAATTTGAACAAACTTAGTAGAGGACCATAAGCTTATAGCAAATGTAAAATATATATTAAACCTCTGGCTCTTGCAGTTTCAGAGAAGAAGATTTTTTAAGTTTTTCCCTATACAAGTCTATGTAAAACTTTGACCCCCGGGGCGGGGCCAAATTTGACCGCAGGGTTACCATTTGAACAAACTTAGTAGAGGGCCATAAGCTGATGCTACAAGTAATACATGATAGCTCTATGCCTTGTGGTTTCAGAGAAGAATATTTATAAATGCATGTTTAGTGATTGACCCCTCTACAGTCAGTCATTACGCTTCACTTTTCACTTGTGCGATGACTGGACTACCTCTTGTGACTCTATGATTGTACCTACTGAAACCCCAACTAAGGGAGGTGGGTGCATGAGCTTTCGTCTCTCGGGTTTTCTGGTCGTACCCTAGATTGGTTTTCTCTTTAGCTGCAACTTCTATGGTTGTTCAGTACGATTCTGGATACATCCTGAGATGTTTATTATTTTGTATGTGTTTCTTTAGTTAGTTTCTCTGGATGTGGACTTTATTGTTAGAGAATTCCTTTTGGTGGGATGTAGTTTTGTTTACACCGTCTTGTCTATTTGGGCGCTGAAGACAGGATAATATTGAGGATTGTGCGCATATAAAATCGATTCAAGCTAACCAGTAGGCCTTATTGCCTACTGACCGTTCCAAGTCGGTAACCCTGTCTTCACCACCCTTTCTGTTGTTTTTTTGTCTCTTTCATTGTAATATCAAGTCCTTGTTTGCAGTACAGTGCGGACCTACGATGTCATTGCGTTCGGACGCTGTGGTTTCAATAGGACCCTATATATCATTTTAGAGGAGTAGTCGCTACAAAAACACTTATAGTTTCGAAGGAGTAGTCGCTACAAACGCCTTTTTTAAAAATCGATTTTTAGCTTTGGTGGTCATCTTGGATTTCGCATCGACCTGAATGTTTGCTAGTATCTAGTATCAAATAGACCTTATGGGCAACATTTCTGTAAAGTTTCATGAAAATCTATTTAATAGTGTTAAAGGAGTAGTCACCACAAAAGCAATTATGGACGGACGGACAGACATACAGACAGACAGACAGACAGACGACGCACCACGGCATAAGCTCTGCTGATCCGTGATCAGTTACGCTAAAATGGACACACATGGCAAATGTTCATCGACGTACAAACGCTTTCAGCTGAACAGGAATGTAGATATTCTCGGAAGTTAGAGCGTCCAGTTGAGCGATGGGCAAAACTAAAATCTGTCCTAAAAGGTAATACTGAAAGCCATCAAAAGCAGTTACCAGTGATCAGCAGTCCAAATGCAAGGTTTTAAATGTAAATTATAGCAATTATACATAACAATTAGGTACTTTTTTATTTTTTATTTCCTTTAGACACTGTTCCTTAGATCCCTAAAAGTAGACCTTTGATTCCTGGATCCCTTAAAGTAATTGGCAATGTTCCCCAGATCCCTAAAAGTAAATGGCACTGTTTCCCAGATTCCCAAAACCCCTGGGAGGGCCTCGTTATTATTACAAATGTGTTACGTTTATATATGGTGTAAGCATTTGATAGTTATTTGACTACATGTTAGAAATACTTATAAATTTTAATATGCATAATATACATTGATATAAATATTGAATTATCATTGAACAATATTATTATGTTTCATTTAAGTAGATTGCCAGAGTACTGTATATTATAATTATTGATTGACTTATAAGCTTAGTTATAACAATTTGGACACTATATCCTTTTATTCAATCATTGTAAGTTGGACTATTCGATTAGTGCATAGCAGTGACTCAACCGATGTGTTACATTTGTTTGCAGTGTAAGCATTTGATAGCTGAACTCGAACTAGATTTGACTGTATGTTAAAAATATTCATATCCTACCGTGGGTATCAAGGGAGCTAACTGTGTAATGAGATCAACTATTTCTCTTTCATCTGTCCACAACGAAAACATTAAGCACTCACTTCTATTCAACAATATAATAGTAATAAAACTCATAAGTAAAGCGTAAGTAGACTGATTTGACAGTGCTTAGCTGAAGCGTACTACTATTGTGAAATTATGGTAATTTAATATTATGCATAAATCTTACATCTTAAAAAACAGTAGAGTGTTCTTCGGTTTTAAATATTTTTAATAAATGCTGACATATATGTTTATTGTTGTTGCAGGTGAGATGAACAGTCTGAAATTGGATGTGCAGCTATTAGATGACACTACCACCAAAGTATGGCAGTTTTATGGGTGTTGAAGAAGAGTAGGAAGTCCAAACTCTGGAGTTAAAGCCCAAAATAGTGCATTGGAGGTCACCACAAAAATTTAAAAAAATTGACAGAAATTTTATAATTTCACAGATTTTTAACGTAAGCGCTGTTCATGTACATTTGGTAGCGTTATCTGTATAGTGATATTTTCTTACTAAACTGCATGCCTGCCGGTGATTTTCGGTTGTTTTTTCTACTTTTCGCAAGTCGTGGTGTCATTTGGTGTTTCCGAGTTATCTCCCCTGCTGGTTTTATGTAGTTATTCCCCTTTTTAATCACTGTTGGGTATATTTTCTGATTTTCTCTCTACATTTTGTTTTGTACAACAGGTTTTTCAAATATGTATGGTGACATTGTTATAAATATTGTAAACATGTGCTAAGTAAAGCCCATTTTATCTATTTATGCATTAAGCTGGTAGAAAATGCCAAAATGACAGTTGAATGGAGGGCTTGTTTTATTGGAGCCATGCCTATGTTGACATCAACATTAATGGCTTTTAATGGCATTGTATGACAGGTAATATAATAAACTATTTTTGAATAGAAAATAAGTCTCACCACTATTTCTGTTTGAGAAAACATCATTTAATATAATAAAAATAATAAAAAATCATGTATGGGCATAGGTAACAATTAATAAATTAAGCAACACTCCCTGCAAGACAAACACCACACTTTTTATAGATTATATACATATCCAACACAACTACAGAATTTAAGAACACAATATCTTAGAACACAAAAGTTACTCAATATTTTCTATTCTCGATACAGATTAAAATTTATGATTTTTTCGCTCCATGAATATGGCGCGAAGCGAACTGATGCATGTTGCATTTTGAGCCGTAAACTCATATAATCTATGACAAAAGTACCCATAAATAATTTTTGTTAGATAGTCGTCTATAGTTGTTGCGGTTCTTATTTTGAAGACGAGCACACACATGAGCCCCCTTGAAGATCTCACTACATAGTTAGCTCCCTTGAGACCCACGGTAGGATAAATCTTACACCTTAAAACGTAGTAGTGTGTTCTTCGGTTTTAAATATTTTTAATAATTGCTGACAGATATGTTTATTGTTGTTGCAGGTGAGATTAACAGAGCCTGAAAATGGATGTGCAGCTATTAGATGACACTGCCACCCCAATATGGCAGTTTTATGGGTGTTGAAGAAGAGTAGGAATTCTGATCCAAACTCTGGAGTTAAAGCCCAAAATAGTTCATTGGAGGACACCACTCAAATTAAAAAAAAAAGATTTGTCAACGTACCATATTTTGTACAGTTTTGTGTGGGAAAATGACTCATGGCGAGGATTTCTTCATTTACACTGTCCCGTTTTATTGGGTTGACGGTAGGGTAAGTATGAGGTTTGGTGCACCCTAGAACCTGGTTTAAACCCCCCAGCGACCTTTTTTGCCACTGACCGTTCCAAGGCGGTAGCCCTATTGTCAACCCTTTTGTGTTTCTGATGTCTTGTTTGGGCTTTTGTTCATCTTTAAATTTGTTCTTTGTTTCTGTGTGTGTTTGTGGTTGACTGTCATCCTTGAATGCTGCTTTTTCTGTTCGATTTTTATATCTATATTTGTTACATAAAAAAGTAACTTTTAGCTTGGAAGCCTCCTATTTGGAATGGCCCTGTAAACTTTACTCATATAGGCCAACATAGTGAATGCACTGTCTAGTGAGACCTGTATATCTATGAAACACATTACATGTACACTGGTTGTGTATTTCATACTTAATATGAGAACGTTGAAGGAAGTAAACTGTGTTTGAAAAAAAAGAGTTGAATTTTAGTGTTCACACTATCTTACTTTTTATATGTATTAGCGTTACTATCATTTATTTGTACTTACCTGCTCCCTATGTATACGTTGTCTAAACATATGTATTATGAATGCTATTAAATTTGGCAGTGTAAATTGTTGGGACCTTTTTTCAGACGGTATAAAAAGGAGGGACATTTTCTCTAGATGCTCGGTATTACAGGGAAGTTATGGCGTATCATCAGAAACTCTTATAAATCCCTAAATTGCACCGTGCGCAAAAATGGATGTACGTCACAGTCCGTACCTGGAGTCCGTCAGTGGGGTGTAATGTCAACTTTTCTGTACTTAGTATTCATTAATGATCTCCTCCTGCAGCTAGAAGAATCAATATATAGTGCAAATATTTTTAGAGTTAAAGCTGGTAATCCAACCCTCGCCGACGACATTTCTCTAATTGCAACTAGTCCTCATAACCTCCAAAAGCTTTTGGACATTGTATACGTGTACGCCAAAACATGGACATTTGATATAAATGCTTCTAAATCGTGTGTAATGACATTTGGTTCCAAGAAAAATGCGATATTGCCAAGACTGTTATATGGCGATAGTAGTATAGAAAGGGGCGGTTCTGGCGCAGTTTTCCTGGAAGGGGGAACCCTTGCATATTGTAGCAGTTTTTTCATACTTTTTGGGAAAAAGCTATACTGATGCCCTCGCTGTATATTCTACTCAATCATGAAAACCCGTCAAAAAAAATATTTTGCCCTCGGGCAAAGTCTGACGGAACAAGATAGTCGTCATCACGATCCAAAACGGCATCAACTCCGGATCTAGTCTCGGCAGTTAAACAAAATCAGAAGGAGCAAAGCAATCCTCATCATCCCTATACATATCACACTCAATCATGACACTCAAAATGGGGTTCTGGTAATGTTTGTGGAGCTACGTATTGAAATATCACCCAGTCAGAGATATCGAAATATCAGGGATGCTGAAATAGCATCAAATCAAGAATACTGAGACATCACAGAATCAAGAATACCGGAACAGCATCGAATCAAGAATACTGAGATATCACAGAATCAAGAATAACGGAACAGCATCGAATCAATCATACCGGGAAATCACAGAATCAAGAATACTGAGATATCATCAAATCAAGAATACTGAACTCGGGGCAAACCGGTGATATTGTGATATTGTGATATCACCGCACCAGAGATCTCGGATATCATTAAATCAAGAATACTGAGATATCACACAATCAAGAATACTGAACTTGTAGCAAACCAGAGATATTGCGATATCATCAAATCAAGAATACCGAGATATCACAGGACCAAGAATATGAGATATCATGAAATCAAGAATACTGAACCTGCAGCAAATCAGAGATATTGAGATATCATCAAACTAGAGATATTGAGATGTTATCAAATCAAGAATACCGGAACAGCATCGAATCAAGAATACTGAGATATCACAGAATCAAGAATAACGGAACAGCATCAAATGAAGAATACTGAGATATCACAGAATCAAGAATACTGAACTTGCAGCAAACCAGAGATACCGAAACAGCATCGAATCAAGAATACTGAAACAGCATCGAATCAAGAATACCGAGATATCACAGAATCAAGAATGCTGAAACAGCATCGAATCAAGCATGCTGGGATATCACGAAATCAAGAATACCGAAACAGCAGCAAATCAGAGATACTGAGATATCATCAAAGAGATGTTGAGAATCCATCACAGAATCAAGAATACTAAAATAGCATCGAATCAGGACTATTGAAATACCATCGAATCAAGAATACTGATATATCATAGAATCAAGAATGCTGAAATATCACAGAATCAAGAACATTGGAACAGCATCAAGTCAAGAATACTGAGATATCGTAGAATCAAGAATGCTGAAACAGCATCGAATCGAGCATGCTGGGATATCACGGAATCAAGAATACCGAAACAGCAGCAAATCAGAGATACTGAGATATCATCAAATCAGAGATATTGAGAATCTATCACAGAATCAAGAATACTGAAATAGCATCGAATCAGGACTATTGAAATAGCATCGAATCAAGAATACTGATATATCATGGAATCAAGAATGCTGAAATATCACAGAATCAAGAACACTGGAACAGCATCAAGTCAAGATTACTGAGATATCGTAGAATCAAGAATACTGAGATTTCATTGAATCAAGAATACTGAGATATCATCAAATCAGAGATACTGAAATAGTTTTGAATCAGAGATACTGAGATAGCATTGAATCAGAGATATTGGAAAATCATCAAATCAAGAATACCGAGATAGCAGCATGTCAGAGATATTGAGATATCTTTAAATCAAGAACTCTGAACTTGCAACAAACCAGAGATATTGAGATATCATCAAACCAAGCATACTGAAACAGTATCAAATCAAGAATGCGGAAATATCACAGAATCAAGAATACTGAGATATCATAGAATCAAGAATATTGAGATTTCATAGAATCAAGAATACTGAAACAGCATCAAATCAAGAATATTGAAATAGTAGCAAACCAGAGATATTGAGATATCATTAAACCAGAGATATTGAGATATCATCAAATCCAGAATACCGAGATATCGCAGAATCAAGAATACTGGAACAGCATTAAATTAAGAATACTAAGATATCATCAAATCAAGAATACTGGAACAGCATCAAATCAAGAATACTGAGATATCATCAATCAAGAATACTGAACTTGTAGCAAGCCAGAGATATTGAGATACCATCAAACCAGCGATATTGAGATATGATCAAATCAAGAATACTGAGATGTCGCAGAATCAAGAATACCGGAACAGCATCAAATCAAGAATACCGAGATATCACAGGACCAAGAATATGAGATATCATGAAATCAAGAATACTGAAACTGCATCGAATCAAGCATGCTGAGATATCATGGAATCAAGAATTTTGAGCTATCATAGAATCAAGCATGCTGAGATATCACAGAATCAAGAATACTAGAACAGTACCAAATCATGCATACTGGGATATCCCAGAATCAAGAATACTGAAACAGCATCGAATCAAGCATGCTGAGATATCTCAGAATCAAGAATACTGAGATATCATCAAATCAGAGATTCTGAGATAGCATTGAATCAGAGATATTGAGAAATCATCAAATCAAGAATACTGAGATAGTAGCAAATCATGAATACTGAAATAACAGCAAATCAAGAATACTGAGATATCATGAAATCGGAGATATTGAGATAGCACGGAATCCATCACAGAATCAAGAATACTGGAACAGAATCAAATCAAGTATACTGAGATATCACAGAATCAAGAATACTGAGATATCACAGAATCAAGTATATTGAGATATCATAGAATCAAGTATACTGAGATATCACAGAATCACGTATATTGAGATATCATAGAATCAAGAATACTGAGATATCACAGAATAAAGAATACTGGAACAGCATCAAATCAAGAGTACTGAAATAGCAGCAAATCAAGAATACTGAGATGTCATAGAATCAAGAATACTGAACTTGCAGCAAACCTATCATCAAATCAAGAATACTGAGATATCATAGAATCAAGCAAGTTGAGATGTCACAGAATCAAGAATACTGAAACAGCATCAAATCAAGAATACTGAACTTGCAGCAAACCAGAGATATCGAGGTATCATCAAATCAAGAATACTGAGATATCACATAATCAAGAATACTGAAACAGCATCAAATCAAGAATACTGAAATATCGTCAAATCAAGAATACTGAGAGTTCATCAAATCAAGTATACCGAGATATCATCAAATCAAGAATACTGGAACAGCATCAAATCAAGAATACGGAGATATCATCAAATCAAGAATATCGAGATATCATCAAACCAAGAATATTGAGATAGCAGCAAATCAAGAATACTGAAATAGCAGCATATCAAAAAAATCAAGAATACGGAGATATCAAAGAATAAAGAATACTGAGATATCATCAAATCAAGAATACTGGGATATAATCAGATCAAGAATACTGAACTTTTTGCAAACCAGAGATATCATCAAATCAATAATACTGTCATGTCATCAAATCGAGCATGCTGAGATATCACATAATCAAGAATACTGGAACAGCATCAAATCAAGAATACTGAGATATCATCAAATCAAGAATATTGAGATATCATCAAATCAGGAATACTGAGATATCATCAAATCAGGATTACTGAGATATCATCAATTCAAGAATACTGAGATATCATCAAATCAGAGATCTCGAGATATCATCAAATCAAGAATACTGAAGTTGCAGCAAATCAGAGATACTGAGATATCATCAAATCAGAGAAACTGAGATATCATCAAATCAGAGATACTGAGTTATCATCAATTCAAGAATATTGAGATATCATCAAATCAGAGATCTCGAGATATCATCAAATCAGAGATGCTGAAATAGCAGCAAACTAGAGATTCTGAAATAGCAGCAAATCAGAGATCTCGAGATATCATCAAATCAGGAATACTGAAGTTGCAGCAAATCAGAGATACTGAGATATCATCAAATCAGAGATACTGAGATATCATCAATTCAAGAATATTGAGATATAATCAAATCAGAGATCTTGAGATATCATCAAATCAGAGATACTGGAATAGCAGCAAATCAGAGATACTGGAATAGCAGCAAATCAGAGATCTCGAGATATCATCAAATCATGAATACTGAAATAGCAGCAATTCAGAGATACTGAAATATCAGCAAATGAGAGATACTTGAATAGCAACAAATGAGAGATACTGAGATATCATCAAATCAGAGATACTGGGATATCATCAAATCAGGGATGCTGGGATGTCATCAAATCAGTGTTACTGGGATAGCAGCAAATCATGAATACTGGAATGGCAGCAAATCAGAGATACTGGGATGTCAACAAGTCAGAGATACTGGGATATCATCAAATCAGAGATATTGAGATAGCACGGAATCCGTCATAGAATCAAGATTACTGAAATAGCATCGGATCAAGACTATTGAAATAGCATCGAATCAAGAATACTGAGATATCATAGAATCAAGCAGGCTGAGATATCACAGAATCAAGAATACTGGAACAGCATCAAATCAAGAATACTGAGATATGGCAGAATCATAGAATCAAGAATACTGAGATATCATAGAATCAAGAATATTGAGGTATCACAGAATCACGAATACCGGAACATCATCAAACCAGAGATCTGGGGATATCATCAAATCTGAGATCTGAGATCTCGGGATATCATCAAATCGGAGGTACAAAGATATCATCGAATCAAGAATACTGAGATAGTAGCAAATCAGAGATATTGAGATATAATCAAATCAGAAATATTGAGATATCATCAAATCAAGAATACTGGGATATCATCAAATCAGGGATATTGGGATATCATCAAATGGGAGATCTCGAGATAGCAGCAAATCAGAGATATTAAGACAGCAGCAAATCAGGGATATTCAGATATCATCAAATCAGAAATATTGAGATATCATCAAATCAGAAATATTGAGTTAGCAGCAAATCAGAGATACTTAGATATTATCAAATCAGAAATATTGAGATATCATTGAATCAAGAATACTGAGACAGCAGCAAATCAGAGATATTGAGATATTATCAAATCAGAGATATTGGGATATCATCAAATTAGAAATATTAAGACAGCAGCAAATCAGAGATTTTGAGATATCATCAAATCAGAGATCTCGAGATATCATCAAATCAGAAATATTGAGATAGCAGCAAATCAGATATCTGGAGATATCATCGAATTAGAGATCTCGAGATATATCAAATCAGAAATATTGAGATATCATCAAATCAGGGATACTGGGATATTATCAAATCAGGGATCTCTAGATATCATCAAATCAGAAATATTGAGATATCATCAAATCAAGAATACTGAGATATCATCAAATCAGAAATATTGAGATAGCAGCAAACCAGAAATATTGAGATATCATCAAATCAGAGATATTGAGATATCATCAAATCAGAGATCTGGACATATCATCAAATCAGAAATATTGAGATATCATCAAATCAGAGATCTGGAGATATCATCAAATCAGAAATATTGAGATATCATTAAATCAAGAATACTGAGATATCATCAAATCAGAGATCTCGGGATATCATCAAATGAAAGATCTCGGGAAACCATCAAATCAGAAATATTGAGATAGCAGCAAATCAAAGATCTGAAGATATCATCAAATCAGAAATATTGAGATAGCAGCAAATCAGAGATATTGAGATATCATCAAATCGAGAATACGGAGATATCACAGAATCAAGAATACTGAGGTATCATCAAATCAAGAATACTGAGATATCATCAAATCAAGAATACTGAACTTGCAGCAAACCAGAGATATCATCAAATCAAGAATACTGTCATATCATCAAATCGAGCATGCTGAGATATCACATAATCAAGAATACTGGAACAGCATCAAATCAAGAATACTGAGATATCATCAAATCAAGAATACTGAGATATCATCAAATCAAGAATACTGAAGTTGCAGCAAACCAGAGATATTGAGATATCATCAAATCAGGAATACTGAGATATCATCGAATCAGAAATATTGAGTTAGCAGCAAATCAGAGATACTGAGATATTATCAAATCAGAAATATTGAGATATCATTGAATCAAGAATACTGAGACAGCAGAAAATCAGAGATATTGAGATATCATCAAATCAGAGATATTGGGATATCATCAAATCAGAAATATTAAGACAGCAGCAAATCAGAGATTTTGAGATATCATCAAATCAGAGATCTCGAGATATCATCAAATCAGAAATATTGAGATAGCAGCAAATCAGAGATCTGGAGATATCATCGAATTAGAGATCTCGAGATATCATCAAATCAGAAATATTGAGATATCATCAAATCAGGGATACTGGGATATTATCAAATCAGGGATCTCGAGATATCATCAAATCAGAAATATTGAGATATCATCAAATCAAGAATACTGAGATATCATCAAATCAGAAATATTGAGATAGCAGCAAACCAGAAATATTGAAATATCATCAAATCAGAGATATTGAGATATCATCAAATCAGAGATCTGGACATATCATCAAATCAGAAATATTGAGATATCATCAAATCAGAGATCTGGACATATCATCAAATCAGAAATATTGAGATAGCAGCAAACCAGAAATATTGAGATATCATCAAATCAGAGATATTGAGATATCATCAAATCAGAGATCTGGACATATCATCAAATCAGAAATATTGAGATATCATCAAATCAGAGATCTGGAGATATCATCAAATCAGAAATATTGAGATATCATTAAATCAAGAATACTGAGATATCATCAAATCAGAGATCTCGGGATATCATCAAATGAAAGATCTCGGGAAACCATCAAATCAGAAATATTGAGATAGCAGCAAATCAAAGATCTGGAGATATCATCAAATCAGAAATATTGAGATAGCAGCAAATCAGAGATATTGAGATATCATCAAATCGAGAATACGGAGATATCACAGAATCAAGAATACTGAGGTATCATCAAATCAAGAATACTGAGATATCATCAAATCAAGAATACTGAACTTGCAGCAAACAAGAGATATCATCAAATCAAGAATACTGTCATATCATCAAATCGAGCATGCTGAGATATCACATAATCAAGAATACTGGAACAGCATCAAATCAAGAATACTGAGATATCATCAAATCAAGAATACTGAGATATCATCAAATCAAGAATACTGAAGTTGCAGCAAACCAGAGATATTGAGATATCATCAAATCAGGAATACTGAGATATCATCAAATCAGAAATATTGAGTTAGCAGCAAATCAGAGATACTGAGATATTATCAAATCAGAAATATTGAGATATCATTGAATCAAGAATACTGAGACAGCAGAAAATCAGAGATATTGAGATATCATCAAATCAGAGATATTGGGATATCATCAAATCAGAAATATTAAGACAGCAGCAAATCAGAGATTTTGAGATATCATCAAATCAGAGATCTCGAGATATCATCAAATCAGAAATATTGAGATAGCAGCAAATCAGAGATCTGGAGATATCATCGAATTAGAGATCTCGAGATATCATCAAATCAGAAATATTGAGATATCATCAAATCAGGGATACTGGGATATTATCATGTCAGGGATCTCGAGATATCATTAAATCAGAAATATTGAGATATCATCAAATCAAGAATACTGAGATATCATCAAATCAGAAATATTGAGATAGCAGCAAACCAGAAATATTGAAATATCATCAAATCAGAGATATTGAGATATCATCAAATCAGAGATCTGGACATATCATCAAATCAGAAATATTGAGATATCATCAAATCAGAGATCTGGAGATATCATCAAATCAGAAATATTGAGATATCATTAAATCAAGAATACTGAGATATCATCAAATCAGAGATCTCGGGATATTATCAAATCAAAGATCTCGGGAAACCATCAAATCAGAAATATTGAGATAGCAGCAAATCAGAGATCTGGAGATATCATCAAATCAGAAATATTGAGATAGCAGCAAAGGAAACACCAGAGGTTAATTCTCAAACATTAGAAAATTTACTCAAGAGACGACGTGCTAAAAAACAACGTAAACGAGAAAAGCAGAAATATAAATTACAAGAAAATATTACAAATGAACAAAAGCAGAAATATGCCAAATTACAAGAAAATGTTATACATGAACTGAAAGAGTTTAAGGATAGAAAATCTAAAGAAGGTTTTCCAGAATTAAAACTGGTTGACAACCCGAAATGTGGCTTTTTCAAAGGATACAAGGCGCCTGTCAAGGAATACAAAGACCTTTTAAAACTATTTCATGATGGAAAATCCATTATCACAAAACAAATACATAAAGAGATATCAGAGTTTGCAAAACTAAAACAAGGATTATACTTTCAATTCGGTCTTACTATAGATTTAAATAAAGACGATGGTGCTACCAAAACACACGCTCAAACGACAGTTTTATATAGTGAGCACTAGGTAATCTTAAACTCTGAAAAAATAAATGAGTTTTACGATGAATTATCTGCATATATACAAGCGGAGGTTCAGGATTGGAGATGGATCACTGTGTTAAGTTTTACTAGAATATTGCAAAGTATGAACCATTAAAAGGTTCTTCATATATTCCTTTGCCTAAAGCAGTAGCTGATAAGAAAGCAATTATCAATGTAAAAAACGATGATGATCAATGTTTGTTTCATGCAATAAATTCAGCTTTAAATCCAGCTAAAAAGAATTCCGATAGATTATCAAAGTATCCTAGTATAGAGTTCTTAAAGAAAGAGGGCGTCCGTGGCCGAGTGGTTAACGTCTCTGACTTGAAATCACTTGCCCCTCACCGCTGTAGGTTCGATCCCTCAGGGGCCTAGGAATCTTTATGTGAGGAAGCTATCCAGCTAGCTTGCGGAACGTCGGTGGTTCTACCCAGGTGCCCGCCCGTGCACGAAAATTGCCCGGAGGGGCACCTGGGGTCTTCCTCCACCAGTGGAAGCTGGAAAGTCGCCATATGACCTTAGCTGTTGGTGCGACTATAAAATCCAATTCAATCAATCAATCTTAAAGAAAGAGGGCATTGACTTTCCCACTCCAATTTCTCAAATTTTCAAAGTGGAAAAACAAAACAACCTCGCTATCAACGTTTACGGATATACAACAGGAAAAAATAAAAAGGTAACTGTTTTTCCATATAAAATATCAGAACAACCAAAAGATATTGAGCGAATTAATTTGCTCTTAAAATCTGAAGACACTGAGGTTGAAGAAAAATCAGAGAATGAAGATGATCCAAATAATGAAGAAGGAATCATAGATGACAACTATGACCCTGATGATCCAAATAATGAAGAAGGAATCATAGATGACAACTATAACCCTGATGATTATCCCGACAAACCAACAAAAACAAAAATAACAAAATATCACTATTGCTGGATTAAAAATCTGAATAGACTACTTTATGACCAAAACAAACATAAAGGTCAAACTTACTTCTGCGATCGTTGCCTTCACGGCTATTCTGGAAAAAGACTACTTACCAAACACAGAGAAGACTGTGAGGGTATCAACAAAAATTCTTGTAGAATAGAAATGCCGCAAGAAGGTAAACATCTCATAAATTTTAAAAATCATCAAAATCTGATGCCTGTGCCTTATGGAATATATGCTGTTTTTGAGAGTATAATTAAACCGCAATCAATCAAATTTTGAAAAAAATCTGAAATTCAAAATGTACACGAAGCTTGCGGGTTTGGATACCAGGTTGTCGGACCTGATGGTAAAGCTGAAGAACCTGTTATTTACAAAGGTGAAGATGCTGTTGAAGTGTTTTTAAATTGCATGGAACGTGAAAAGAGCAAAATTAATAAAAAATTTGCTCACCCAGAACCATTAATCATGACACAACAAAATGAGGAAGATTACGAAAAAGCAACACACTGTTGGATATGCGAGAATGAAATAGGCAAAAAATCTGGTAAAAACGGCAAAGTAAGAGACCATTGTCATTTTGCAGAAGAATACAGAGGTGCAGCACATAAAAACTGCAACCTAAAGCTGAAAATAAAACCAAACAAAACACCTATACCTGTTATATTTCACAACCTCAAAGGATATGATAGTAATTTGATTATGCCAAAAATATATCAAATGAAAGGTAATATTACATGCATCCCAAACAACGCTGAAAAGTATATTTCATTTAGTGTTGGACAACTTAGATTTTTAGACAGTTTCCAATTTATGGCTTCGTCTCTGGAAAAATTGGTTAAAGCAACAGACAAATCCGATTTTAAAATTACCAAAAATCAGTTTGGGGAACAGATTTACTTTTACGGAAAGGTGTTTATCCATACGAATATATGGACAGTATGGAAAGATTTAAGGAAACGCAATTACCGCCTATAGAAAAGTTTTACAGTAGTCTTTCAGATGAAAGTATAAGTTCCAAAGATTATGAATATGCTCAAAAAATATGGAAAAAGTTTAACTGTAAAACTCTTGGAGACTATCATGATTTATATCTAAAAACTGATGTAACTCTGTTAGCAGATATATTTCAAACTTTCAGAAAAACATGTATGAATGCATATAAACTCGATCCCTTGCATTACTACACAGCGCCTGGATTATCTTGGGATGCTTTACTTAAACATTCTAAAATAGATTTAGAACTTTTGACAGACATTGACCAGACTTGTTTGTAGAAAACGGAATGCGAGGTGGCATAAGTATGGCATCAAAAAGACACGCCAAAGCAAACAATCCATATGTGGCTGATTATAACCCTGACGAGGAAAACAGCTTTATAATGTATTATGATTCTAATAACTTATATGGATGGGCAATGAGTCAGCCACTTCCATATTCTGGCTTTGTTTGGAAAGCCAAAAACAAAAAAGGAAAATATTCTAAACCAAACCTGGCAAAGGACAAATACTTGAAGTTAATTTAGAATATCCTAAAGAACTTCATGATAGTCACAATGATTATCCACTTGCCGCTGAAAGATTAAAAGTAAAAAAAGAATGGTTGTCTAAATACCAGACAGATCTGTTAGAAAATAATAGCATGATAAATACAGAACAACTAGTCCCAAATCTTATGGACAAAGAAAAATATGTAATACATCAAAAACCCTGGAACTGTATTTATCTTTGGGTATGAAACTAAATAAAGTACACAGAGTATTAGAATTTAATGAAAAACCTTGGATGGCATCATACATAAATTTAAACACAGAACTTAGGAAAAAAGCTAAATCACAATTTGAAAAAGATTTTTACAAGCTTATGAACAACTCTGTGTTTGACAAAACAATGGAAAATCTACGAAAGCGAACTGATATAAAACTAGTCAGAACTGACGGCTCTGAAAATGAAAAAATAAGAAAAATACTAGCCAAACCCAACTTTAACAGGCGTATAAAATTTTCAGATGAATTGTCAGCAATACATGTGAACAAAACAAAATTAACATTAAACAAACCAGTTTATTTTGGAATGTCAGTATTGGATTTATCAAAGTACATGATGTATGATTGGTATTATAATATCCTGAAAAAAAGGTACGGAAATGACTGTACTTTATTATACACAGACACTGACAGCCTACTGGTAGACATCAAAACAGATGATGCATACAAAGACATGGCTGAAATGAAAGATGAGTATGATCTAAGTGATTATCCTCAAAATCACCCAATGCACGACGATACAAACAAAAAGGTATTAGGCAAAATGAAAGACGAATGTGCTGGTGTTGCTATAGTTGAGTATGTTGGATTAAGACCCAAACTATATTCTATTTTGAGAGCGGATGAACAACTTATCAAAAAAGCAAAAGGAACAAAAAAATACGTAATCGAAAAAAATATAAACTTTGAAACTACAAGGATGCATTGTTCAACAAGAAAAAATACACCCATGATATGAATATGATACCACGATGAAGCATCAAATATACGGCATAACAGTAAACAAAGTAACACTGTCACCATTTTACTCAAAAAAATACATTCGAGAGGATGGAATTACAACTGATGCATATGGTTTTTATAAAAACTTATGAATTTGGGTATCAGCAGGAACAATAAGTAGTTCTTCTTTGACAAATCCTCTCTGTGGCGCTGGTAATTTCAAATAATAAACTCTTATACCTTGCGTCACCATATAACTTTTAATCTTGTGAATATCTACACTCCACATTGGATCAGTTGCTTTGCGTCTTCCACCTTCTTGTTCCCCGGGTTGATATAAATATCTTACACTTGCATTTATACAGATAGGATCACATTTTAATATTTTTGTTTCAACAGGAGGGGGCTTTTTTGTCTCCACATTTATTGCTTTCACAACTTCTGGTAATCTCTTTACCCATTCTCTATTACGTTTTTGTGAATCTATTTCCTTAGTATACAGATAACCAAGCAATCTTTCAGCTAATGTTCTGTTAAATCTTTCCACTATAGCTTGGTCTCTGTGTATTTCTGTTCTGCCCCGTCTGATATTTACTTTGTGTTTGGCCATCAACTGCGATACTGCACCCATAAATTCTCTGCCTGGATCCACTTGTAATAATTTTGGATATTTTAGATGTAGACTGTATATTTTCTCAAATGCTTTGGCAACTTCTGTGCTATCCTTGGAAGTCAGCGGCTCTGCTTCTTTGTATCTACTTGCAATATCAACCACAGTCAACGCATATTTATATGTCTTGCGGCCACGACCAAAGCCAAAAGTATCATGCGGTAAAAATAACAAATCAGCTTGATGCACTCCATTCTTAGCAGAAACATCAAACCTGGGTCTAATTATTTTCTTTGGCGCAGGTAAATAAATCTGCCACACAGCTTGTTTTTTTAAAACTTCTAAGGCTTGTTTCTTACTGACACCAGCCTCTTTTGATAATTTTTTAACTGCTGAGTAACCTCTCCAAAATCCTTTTGGGCTGTAATAAATCTTTTCCATTTTTTTTCTACTAAAGATTAAAATTTATATAACTATAAAGAAAAAAAATGGAAATCACAACTGCACGATTTGATGAACTGCTCGAAGAGCAAAATCAATATAGCACAAAGAAATGGACAGACTTGGAAAAAAATAAAATATACACTATTACAGATACGAAAATAGTAGATACCGAATATGGTCCATCCATGGTATTAACATTATTAGGCAACGGTGAAGTATGGGCGCCTGATCATCTCAAAAATAAATTAGAGAAGAGTGCTAAACCACCACCATATTATATGCGACCACTTGGATTAAAACCATGTAAAAAAAAAAAAAAAAATAGGTATCATGCATATGACAGTCTTTCCAAAGGTTATTTCAAAGTAATTATAGTTTTAAACTTTTTTTTTTATGAAATCAATTTGTACGCCACAAATCCAGTTGCAGCCATGCCCATCACAATAAACGTAATTTCTCTGTTCTGTTGATCCGGAGATGGCGTATAAAAATCACTCAACTTGGGCTCCGGTTCTAAAAGCAAATGTTTGCCAGTTGTATAATAATACTGTTTCATAGCTTGGTCCACATCATCAAAAGTCTGCTCTGCATGATGCTCTTTTTGCAGTTGCTTATTAATAAAATCTAATCTCTCTGTTCTTTTTTTATTCCACGCCGCTTGTGCTGCGTTTAATTGTTCCACTGCTTTGTCATGCCTTTGTCTTTCCTCATCTGAATGACTTCCCATTTTTGAAAAGAAATAATTTGAACCGCTAAACGCCAATGCATTTGTTAATGCGCCACCGATCATCATTGCTACTGCACTTGCCATTTTTTTATATATATATTTTTTAAAATTATTTCATAATATCCGCAGGAATAATACCTTGCTTAATCAGCATATCCTTTGTAGCCATTGCTAACATTATATCCACAGACAGCATCCCAACATCTACCATATTAAAATCCACTTTAGGGGCTGGTTTTTTTAGTAGTTTTCTGCCAATCTCAGAATATCCAACAGTTAAAAGTGTTTCCACTCCAGCGTGATACATCATATTTACAATTTTTTTCCGTCAATACTTGCTGCCATTTTTTTTATAATATTTTTTATATTATTTTTTTAAATAAATTATTAAAAACAATCAAACGGGTCTTTAGGTGCAACATGAACAGCCACAGGTTGCACAGGTTGCGTAGCAGATTTCTTGTTATAAATATACAAACCCAATCCAGCAATGCCTACTAATAAAACCAGACACGGTGGAATATAATTTTTGTATACGTTTATTTTGATTTCTGGTTCCTCTTCATCTATTGTTATTTTTGCTTTGCAGCATCTTGCTTTGCATCTTGCTCTACCAAACGCTTTGCCTTTCTGGCCGCTGCTCCTTTTTTTCCAGCTTCTATTCTTTTTGGATTTTTTACTTTTTGTGCAGGTATAACTTCACTCTCTTGGTTCTCCATCATTTATATTATCTATATTTTTATTTTTATTAAAATCAATATGTCTAACAGTTGTCAGTATTGCTGTAAACGGCGCCAAGCACATTCCATACCTGTAATACAACTCACAACAAGCACTTGTCAAAGCATGATTAATAAATGGGTCTTCCTCCAAATCTTCTATCAGTTTTGGTGGATTGGTTACATTAAAATATTTTGATACTCCCATCACATACAAGTTAATAAAAGAATTGCCTAAAGTCTTGGTCATACTTGCCCCAAGCCTTGCTTCATATCTGCAGTAAAGTTTGTTAATTTCATCCGGGGGCATGCTATCTATATTCGTGAGTTGTATGTCTTTACCCAAATATTGACGACTACCGCCGCCAGCCACTATGGCTGATAATCTTTCTTTTTTTGTTTCTTGTTGCTTTGATTCATCACGTTCCGTGAAACCTTCCGATATATCTTGTAATAGTTCTTCCGCATTCATTTTTATATTAATAATTTTATTTTTATCTTGAAATAAATATAAAACACAAAACAACCAGCTGCGATATTCATGCAACTAGTAATTGTTAGTATTGTTAATACATGTAGCATTGTTATTAATATTGCTATTTTTTTTATTAGCATTGTTAATTTGCCGCAAGCATTGCTATTAACATTGCTACTTTGCTATGAGCAATGCTACTTTGCTATGAGCAATGCTATAAGCATTACTATATTTTTTGATATTTTCATTATATTTTCATGTCAGTATTGCTACTATGCTGTTAGTATTACTATTAGCAACAAAGCAATGCTGTTAGAAAAAAAGCATTGCTGTTAAAAATTATTCAACCCAATACCCAGTTGGTTGGTCAGTCCTCAAAATTAACTTGGAATATTTAGTTTTTGCTAAAGCTTTTCTTATTCTGGTTCTCTCTTCCAACGTCGGAATAACATCATTTTCTCTCAAACAATTTTCATAACTATCTCTGTCCTTGGTGTAAAACATACACAACCATTTTGCTTGCTCCCTTAAATCTTTCAATACAGAATTATATCTCTGTGATATACCCACACTGATTGTTTGGCGTGGCGACCAGAAAATGCCAACTCTGATAACATATCTTTTTTCTTTGTTAATTCTTTTGTGGCGGAGCAATCATCAATGATGTATAGTGTGGGCTTGCCAGCATATTGTTTGAAAAAGAAACGCAACAGTTCTTGTAGCATTTCTTTGCCGTTGCTAACGGGATTGACAATTTTTTTTTTTATCTCTCGGGTTTCTCACATCTCCTATCCAGGATCTATTTTTATAAGCCTCGTTCCACTCTATGGTTGGACACAATATAATTATATGTTCAAAAACTCCAACATACTCTTGTATGTCAAGAACAAACTCTGTTTTGCCGCAGCCTGTCTGACCGCAGATAATGGCACTGTGTGAATATTTAGTATCGTACTTCTTTGAATCTTCCATCTTCGAAATTGATTTGCGCATCTTGTATTATATATAGATAAATATTTAAAGGTTGATCTGCATCTGCTTTTTTATTTATTAGTATCGTTATGCCTTCACTGCCGTTTTCTATTTTTCTTCCACTGCCGTATAATAAATTGTCATCACATGTTCTAAGGTCAAGCCACAAAGCATATGATTTTGTTAGATAGGTCTCAAGAGAAAAATTGGTAAAGTTTAAGTCCCTTGCTACTATTTCTGTCTCTTTGTTTCTTTTTGATGTCAAGGCAAAATATTTGTTGATTTCATCCCAGTGTTGATATGCCTTCATGCCCTGACTATACAACTGATTTGGTACTCCCTCTATTGTCATTTCAACTTTTTCAATCATTGGGTTGTAATAGGTTTCTGTGCTTGTTCTTTCTGGGTCTTCAAACAGCATTAGAATACCTTTCATGCTCTGTGCTGGTACATTAATGTTGATGTTCCAAAGAGTATCAGATTTTTTTTATATTATTTTTCTATGTCGCAAGATAAGATCATACAAAAATACTATCTTACCATTGATTTGCTGTCTTATTTGTCTGGATAATTCAACATCACTAACCATATCAAATTCCAAGCAGATATTTTTTATTACATAAGATGCATCAGCATCAGTGCTTTTGATAACTTTGTTATAATCATTAAACGTTAATTCATATTCTAACCTGTCACCAAGCCCCGCTTGATAAAATGGCATATGACTTTCTAACATTTCAAACTCCAATGGAATACAAAATCTATTTTTATAAGCTGCTGCTATAGCTTCATCTTCAGTGTCTGAGGAAGCATCTCCCGCGCCAACTCTATGTTTTAACATGTTTGCTTTACCAATACCTTGGTAAGCTATGTTTAATCTTTCGGTAGGGGCTTTCCATAAATCTACATAACAATGATATATATCACTGTCATCTATTGACATGACTTCATTGCCACTTATTCTTATTGTCATTTTTTTCACAATTGCTCTACCCAGATTCTGGTATATAGTAGCGTTGGCGTCTGTTCTGCTTTTAAGTTCTATTTCAAAGGCAAGACGAGCAGTACGTGGAACTATCACATCATTAGTACTTAGATTTAGAAATCTCACAAGCAGTTGCTGGTTTTGGTCTATTGTTGAGGGATTATTAGTTATTACTACACTTGTGCGGATGCCCTTGGCACCATGAGGCTCTCTTAGTTTTCTATGAGGGTTGAGTTTGTCTCCGTAAGCTGACATTGTTTTTATTTTTTAAATATATTTTTTAAAATTAAATAAAATTAAAACAATGGCTGAAGGAGGATTCGAATATGACAATCCTGCGTTTGATAGAGATGATTATGATGAATATTATGATTTTGATGATGATGATGCACTGATGGTGCCTGATGAGCCTGTTCTAAGAAGTCTTCTTAATCAAAGCGACCATATTGCTGAACTTCGTGGGGAGTTGAAAGAATCCGAACTTGAAGCACACAAGAAAAATATTGTAAAATCCTTTTATGATGAAATAGATAAACGATATAAAATGGCACCGGACAAAATGGATTATAACCAGTTTAAAGTATCAAATAATGGCAAAACATTATACTGGGTTGTTGGTGATAAAGAAATAAGAATAACTGCTCGGCAAGGTTCTTTTACATTCCTTGCTCTTAGTTCTTTGGTAGGTGAATATAACAGGGTTATTGGCTCTGGGGGAACAAGGGGAACAATGGCGGTAAGACAATTTTTGAATTTGCCGGAGTATGACAGTAAAACAAAATTATCACAAAAAGCTCGGCAAGCGTTGGAAAGCACAAGAAATGATTTACCAGATAATGTGGATGCTATTCCATTACAAGATATTTCACATATTATGGATAACATAGAGACATCAATGGATAACATAGAGACATCATGTTATGACTGGGATGTGATAGAGCGTCCTGAAGTTTCAACACAAACAAATATAGACAAGCGTGAAATGGATGGAATAGTAAAAGCGATGACAACTGTCAAGGAAGAACTCACCAATATCTTAGCAAAACTCACACAACTTGATAAAGACATAACAAGGGAAAAACAAAAGTTAGAACAAGCTAAGACTGATAATGATGAATTTCAGATAAAGAGAATTAGCGACCGCATCAAAGACCTTGAAGATGAGATAGGTGCAAGAATGGATGTCATTAATGAGAACAGAAAAGCTTTTCGTAACCAAGTAAGCAGGATAAAATTGACAATAAACAAAATGTTAAACGAGGATACAACTCTTGGTGAGAGGATTAAAACCTTGTTTAGGGAGCAAGGTATTACTATTGTTAGTATTTTGACTTGCCTTTGGTATGATTATTGGGGTATTAGTTGAGACCATTATTCCTACAACGGGAGGAGGGACTGCGCCAACTCCAACTCCAAAACCTGATCCATCAAGTTTAAAAGACTGGATAAAAAAACAACTACTTAATCTTGGTAAACTTCTTGCCAACCTAGCTGGTAAAGCTGCTGCAGCACTTCCAGGAGTTATTGGTGCAATAGTATCATGGTTTTTATCTGCAACAGGTAATGTTATTAATTGGCTTGGTAACAATCTATGGGCTTTGCTTGTGTTTGTTTCCGGGTTGTTGTATGTGGCAGCCAAAGAGTGGTTTAGGAAATCTCGTAGATAAGTAATGCAGCAAGACCTATTACTATAGTACCAACAATTATAGTTGTTTTGTTATCTTCGTGTTCAATCGCTATTTTTTGTATTTCTGGTGGGTTATGCTCCACAATTTTATGTATTGATTTATCAAAGTCAGAATGTTCCGGTAAAAATTTCTTTGTTGTGGTGCCTTGAAAAGGTTGAATATTTTTTGGTGGCACTGGTTTTACATTTACATCATTATTCAATCCTAATGCTTGTGCATCGGTTGCTATTAAAATTTCATTATTGTGGTCTTGTATTATTCCAATTCTTAATTCCATGTCACTCGGAGACATGTACAATCCACTTCCATAGACAAAATTTACTTTACTTCTTGCATATTTTAGGGTGTTTTCATATCTTAAAATTTGACTGGGCAAGTCGATGGGGCTATTTTTTGCTTCCTCTACATTTGCTAAAAATTGTTTCTGTGCATCAAATGCCGTTCCAGTTCCAAGTATATCTGTTCTTGTTTGTGATTGTGAGCCAAGGATTGCCCAGCAGTATGTTCTTATGCTGTCATTGATTCTTTCTATTCCAGCTCTTGTAAATCCAGATGAACAATCTAGTATAAAAGTAGACCAACTATTGTCAGCCTCAGATCCTTTTGCAATGTAATCAATGTGATATGTTTTATCACTCTCATAGACTGTGAAACTCATCGTTTTGTTGTCGTATACAGTATTTATCAAAGGATGATAGCCAGTATTTGTCCAGTAATTATAAATTGTTCCTAGACCATCATTATAGCTTTGTTTCTGTCTCCATCCGAATTTAAGTCAACGTTAAACTCCTTGCATATTCTCTCGTATGCGTATCGGTTATATGTGTTATTAAACGCATTCCAATTTGAGTCTTGCGGCATTGCTACACTCATCTCAAATAATATTCTTCTGACTTGGTAATAGACATGAAATCGAAATTATGAACCAACCAAGACATCAGCTTTTAGATGGTTGTTGAAATCAATGCCACATCCAGTTGTCGCACACCAAATAGCAAAATTCAACTGATTCTGCCAAAATGACATACAATATGTTCCCCAGCGTTGGACTATAGCATCTGATTTGACGTATGGGAGTTTGTATTTTTCAAAGACATTGGGAAATGATGCTTTAAAGTCTTTACCGTTTGATGTAATGACTATGTTTTGATTTATTATATCTATCACTTTCCTGCTGAAAGTATTTGAATAGTGAGCATCTGGGTTATATTTAAATTCTTTAGAAATCATTTTTATTTAATATTTATATATATATATTAAAAAAAATGTTTCATACAATTTCAAACATATACAATTGTATTAGCTTACAACAGTATATCGATTATAGAAATGGAGATAAGCGCGTTGGATTAAAAAGTTTTACATACACTATCGGCTGGTATAATATTATTCATGAACTCATAAAGACACGAAACCCAGATAAAATAGATCATTTAGCAGGTGGACTTTATAACTTTCAAGACTTGGTAGAAAGGTTTAAATTGCTAAATGAAAAGATTATCCTGGACAATATTGTCCAAATTGGTGCAGCCATTATACATACGCCAATAGAGACACGAATGTCAAGCGGTCTTTCAAAAATGCTGGGATTCAAGGACAGAAAATGGTTGACAGGTACTAATTTAGGAGATTACCCAATTGATTTAGCTCCTTATAAACAGCTATATGTTCATCTGAAACAAGTTAATACGAGTAGTAATTATTTCAATGGTGCACCAAGCACTATTATAGGGGTTGTACCTGTAGTAAATAAGCAGTATGGAGATATTGTATATACAAGTTTTTATCCTGAATATCACTGTCTTATGAATGGTGCAATTTCTGAATTGACAATAGAAGTCAGAGATGAGTATGGTGACAAGATAAATAATCTCGGTTTGCCTATGAGTTGTGTTTTAGAAATTATTTAAAAAATATATTTTTATAAAAAAAACAATGAGTATATTTGGACCAACAAGACCTAAAAAAACAGAAGACTTAGAGGCTTTGATAAATAATGTTCAAAATTTATATAGGCGAATTGTGCCTTTTGTTGACCAGTTTAATCATTTAAAAAATAAAGTTGATAATCTTAAATATGGGATTATAACAATATTTGCGGAGGCTAAGCACCCACTTGTGTTGAATAGAATACTCTCATTTGGTAACGGTGGGGCAGAATCAAATGTGGGGCATGTAATGACACGCCGTGGTCGTATTATGGGAATAGGTTTAGCAAGTGACCGATTAGTTGGTGACGTAACTGTAATAGTTTCTGTCAATGGTGTTGAACAACCAAATTATGGCATAACGCTTCACATCATCCCACGCAATCATGATAAACCTTTAGAGATTGGTGCTGGTTCTGTTGTTAACTTTGTATGAAAGGTTGCTAACGCTATCGCTGTGAATACGGTGGTATCATTATTAATTGAATTAATTTAATTTTTTATTAATAAATAAAAAAAATGCCGAAGCAACCGACAGCACCAAGTAAAGATTTCAGAAATTGAAAAAAAGTTAATTACAGAACGAGATATACGTCAGTCACTTTATAAAAAATATAAAAGTGGTATTAATATTACAGATGGAATTGACACTACCTTGATATCTGCAGGTGTTATTATGTCTGGGATTGGATTTGTTGTTCCAGTTTTGTTACCTTTGGAAATAGCAGCAATAGTATGTTGAGCTACAGGTGTTTGTATTAATTTTATCAGACGGAAGCTTAATGCAAAAGCTCAAAAACATCATGAAATAAAAACTTTGGCGGAGTCTAAGTTGAATAGCATAAAGCAGTTAATATCAAAAGCGTTGAGTGATGCACAAATATCTGAGCAAGAGTTTAAGATGATTTTAGATGAGTTAGATAAATATTATAGTTTAAAACAGGACACCAAACAAAAAAAGGCTGAAATAAGTGAAGTTCAAAAAAAGGAACTAGTAGAGCAGGGAAGAAAGGAAGCAATGGCAACCTTACAAAAAAGTCTAAAAAGTGCGTGATTTATTGTTTTAGTAGCGTGTTTGAGTATGATCCGCCACCTTTGTATTCAAGGTCGGAAATGTAATTTTGATAACTATAAAAAAATAATTAAACTTGCAGTCTTCACTACCCCTATTTTGAAAAAGTTTTAATAAATCAAGTAAATCATGTGATTTATTATCTATGTATTTTGGGGTAGATACTTGCTCAAGTTTGATTTTACAAAATCTGAAAACAAGTATCTACCATTTCATATTTTATTTCTTGTACATATTTGTTTTCAGATTTTAAAAAATCAAACTTGAGTAAGTAGGTACCATTTCATATTTTATTTCTTGTACATACTTGTTTTCAAATTTTAAAAAATCAAACTTGAGTTAGTAGGTACCATTTCATATCCCGAAGTATGTAAAAAAAAAATTGAGTCAGAACCCCCAAAATACATATATATATAAAGCTCATACATATTAGGTATGTAAAAACCTGACCCTGGATATTGTCCCGTAATACAATTCCAAACATATATCTAATGTTGAACCCTGACTATGTTCCCGGAGTACACGCAGACAGAGACCCAGACAGGCCAGGCAGAGACCCAGACAGCCAGCTAGATAGACCAGCCAGACAGCCTGAGAGACAGCCTGAGAGACAGACAGACAGACAGACAGACAGACAGACAGACAGACAGACAGACAGACAGACAGACAGACAGACAGACAGACAGACAGACAGACAGACAGACAGACAGACAGACAGACAGACAGAGACCCATACAGAGACTCAGACAGACAGACAGACAGACAGAGACCCAGACAGAGACCCAGACAGAGACCCAGACAGACAGACAGACAGACAGACAGACAGACAGACAGGCCAGACAGAGACCCATACAGAGACTCAGACAGACAGACAGACAGACAGAGACCCAGACAGAGACCCAGACAGAGACCCAGACAGACAGACAGACAGACAGACAGACAGACAGACAGGCCAGACAGAGACCCATACAGAGACTCAGACAGACAGACAGACAGACAGAGACCCAGACAGAGACCCAGACAGAGACCCAGACAGACAGACAGACATACAGAAAGACAGAGACCCAGACAGAGACCCAGACAGGAGAGACAGAGAGCCAGACAGAGACCCAGACAGACAGACAGACAGAGGGCCAGGCAGAGACCAAGACAGGCCAGACAGAGACCCATACAGAGACCCAGACAGGCCAGACAGAGAGCCAGACAGAGACGAAGACAGACAGACAGACAGACAGACAGACATACAGAGTGCCAGACAGGCCAGACAGACAGGCCAGACAGAGAGCCAGACAGAAACCCAGACAGACAGACAGACAGACAGACAGACAGACAGACAGACAGACAGACAGACAGACAGACAGACAGACAGACAGGCCAGACAGAGACCTAGACAGAGACCCAGACAGACAGACAGACAAACAGAGAGCCAGACAGAGACACAGACAGACAGACAGACAGACAGACAGAGACCCAGACAGGCCAGACAGAGAGCCAGACAGAGAGCCAGACAGACAGACAGACAAACAGACAGAGAGCCAGACAGAGACCCAGACAGGAGAAACAGACAGACAGACAGACAGAGGGCCAGACAGACAGACAGACAGACAGACAGACAGAGGGCCAGACAGACAGACAGACAGACAGACAGACAGAGGGCCAGACAGACAGACATACAGACAGACAGACAGACAGGTCAGACAGACAGACAGAGACCCAGACAGAGAGCCAAACCGACCGACAGACAGACAGACAGAGACCTAGACAGGCCAGACAGAGAGCCAGACAGAGACCCAGACAGACAGACAGACAGAGGGCCAGGCAGAGACCAAGACAGGCCAGACAGCGACCCATACAGAGATCCAGACAAACATACAGACAGAGACCCAGACAGAGACACAGACAGAGACCCAGACAGACAGGCAGACAGACGGAGAGCCAGACAGAGACCCAGACAGGCCAGACAGAGAGCCAGACAGAGACCCAGACAGACAGACAGACAGAGGACCAGGCAGAGACCAAGACAGGCCAGACAGAGACACAGACAGGCAAGACAGAGAGCCAGACAGAGACCCAGACAGACAGACAGACAGAGGGCCAGGCAGATACAAAGATAGGCCAGACAGAGACACATACAGAGACCCAGACAAACAGACAGACAGAGACCCAGACAGAGACCCAGACAGACAGACAGACAGACAGAC